>JAUNZM010000675.1:0-203005 GCA_033459285.1 Clamator glandarius | reverse complement strand
GGGTGGGCTCACTTGTGTCCTCTGCCCCCAGGACCCATCCTGGTCAGCGAGAGGCAGCATCCCGCAGCATCCTGACTGGCGACCCCCTGCCCCCCTTGCAGGCACAAGAGGGGCTGTCAACCCCCCGGGACGTTTCACCCCTGGATGGGGTCCAGAGTGGATTTGTGGCTCTAGCAGGCCATCCCAGCCTTCCCAGCTGTCCCCTGACAATCTGTGTTGGCCTGACCCGGCCCTAGGCTCTCACCCAGGTATCGGCCCAGGCATGAGGCTTCTCTGAGCAGCCAGCAAGGGCAGCAAGCGGGCACAGTGGCAGCAGCAGCCCTGGCCTCGTCCCAGCGTGCTAGGACCATGGGAGCTCTGGCACCCCCAGCACAGGGTCCTCGGGGCTGGGGTACGAGGTGGTGGCACAAACACCAGGGAAGGGATATGGGGTACAATTCAGTCCTGACCACCTAAATCCTGCCTGCCAGAGCAAGGGGTTGTTTACTTTGGCAGGCAGGTTTGGGTGAGCGCATGCAGGGGCTAGGACGCCAAAGCCATGAGACAAGCAGTGCCTCTGCAGAGACCCGAATCCAGCTAAAATGGACATGGGCAGGGAAGCCACAGCCAGCTTCTCGGGGAGCCCAGAGGCTGGGTTGAGAGGGTGCAGCACGAGTTGCACCCATGAAAGTTCCGTTTTAGAAGGCAGGACAAGCCTTTCCCCGGGAGTGCAGTCAAACCCTGGCATGGGGCACACAGTAAGGTCCGGGGTCCTTGGAGACCTGAGCCTAAGGTGGAGCTGGGCACTGAGGCAGCACTGGGAGGGATGGACACCCACCCCCCTCTCCACCTCCTTGTCCCAGAAGTGACCTGAGAAGCTTTGAGGGCAGACTTGTGGACCTGGGCCCCGTGGATGGCCCCAGTTGTGCGGTTTGGACTTGGCAGTGAAGCCTGGACAAAGGGAAGTGGACAGCAAAGGAAAAATGCATCCTTTAGGAGGACGTCTGAGCCTGACCCCAAAGGCATCTGCCTGGCTGCTTGTACTATGCACGTCATCATCTTTCCCCTGTTTCCCAAGCCTGCCAAGTTTCTCCCATCAAAGTTCCTCACAGAAAACCATCCGTCCTCGCCCAGGAACAACAGAAGATGGATCTTCCCCCTCCCTTCAGATGCCATGTAATGGCAGTTGTGGACTTTCCTTGTCCAAAATATGTGTCTAATTCGTTAATATTAATAGCTGCTCTCCAGAGTCCAGCTATGGCTCTTCTGCTGCCTTTCAACAAAGTGCCAGCAGTCCTTGACTGCTCTTGTCTTCCCTGTGCCCCTCACAACCCAGGGCTGAGGGCTCCTCAAAATTCAGTTTCTCCAGCTCTCAAAAACTTCTTGCTTCTCTCTGCTTGGAGCACCAGTGCCAAAAAGCTGCAGCAGGCAAGGGCTGTATGTAACCCAGGGGTGATGGGCTGGGGAAGGCTGCACACCCCTCCTCTCCCTGTCCCATCCCAGCCTCCCCACATGCCACACGGCTTCCGCAGCCTCTCTACTGGCTCCTTCCAGCCCCAACCCCCTCAGCCTGGAGCCCACCCTGCAGCTGGGAATGCGCCAGAAGCATTTATGAGCATTATTAAAGCATGGGTTATTTTTGGAGGAGTTAGGATTTGAAGGGTTTGCATTTTTTTGCCTGTGGAATACAGTTTATTTAGAGCTGAAAGATAGAGAGGGGAGATGGGCTGCCCGCCTGCCCTATATCTCCCTGTAATGCCACCCTATGGGCTGTGCACATTTTGGGGTGGCCCTGTGTGCCAGGGACAGTGGCTTCAGGGTGCAAGGCAGTGGGACAGTAGGAGCCAGGAAGCCTGCATGGAGCTTGGGCCCTGCTGACCCACTGTGACACAGCAGCTGGATGGAGACGTTAGGGGCTCTGATAACTTCTCTCCCAGGGGATTTTCCCCATATGGGCAGTGCCAGCCTGTGGGTATCTCTGCAGCCCAACATCCCCAAGTACAACTACAGCTTATGGGTGTCCCCAGCTGCAATCACAGCCCATGGGCATCCTTGTGTGCAATCACAGCTTCAGAGTGTCCTCAAGAATTCAATCTCAAATACTCTGTCCCAGAGTGTCCATTGCTCAGTGCCAACAGGGTATCCCTAATGCAGTGCGCTGGGGTGTCCTTAGAGCCATGTCCCAGGGTGTCCCTACCACTATACTCCAGGGTATCCCTTGCCCAGTGTCACCAGGGTACCTTTGGAGCCATGTCCTGGGATGTCCCTACCACGATGTCCTGGGGTGTCTCTTGCTCAGTGCCACCAGGTTACCCCTAGAACTGTGTCCCAGGGTGTTCCTACCACGATGCCTGGGGATGTCCCTTGCCCAATGCCATCAGGTTACCCCTTCGCCCTGATGCAGTGCCACTGGAGTGTCCTTCACTCAGTGCCACCAGGTTACCCCTAGGACCGTGTCACAGGGTGTCCCTATGATGAGGCCTGGGGACGTCCTTTGCCAGATGTCACCAGGGTACCCCTGGAGCCGCATCCTAGGATGTCCCTACCACTATGTCCTGGGGTGTCCCCTAGGTCAGTGCCACCAGGTTACCCCTAGAACCGTGCCACAGGATATCCCTACCATGATGCCCAAGGATGTCCTTTGCCAGGTGCCACCAGGGTACCCCTAGAACTGTTGTCCCAGAATGTCCCTACCATGATGCCCAAGGATGTGCCTTGCCCAGTGCCACCAGGTAACCCCTCGCCCTGATGCTGTGCCACAGGGATGTCCCTTGCCCCGGTGCCACCAAGGGTCAGCAGCACCCTGATGCAGTGCCACTGGGGGTGTCCCTTGCCCGGTGCCAACAGGTTACCAACCGTGTCCCAGGGTGGCCCTAACATGATGCCCAGGGTCACGTTTGCCCAGTGCCACCAAGGTCCCCCTCGCCCCGATGCAGTGCCACTGGGATGTCCCTCGCCCCGATGCAGTGCCGCCAGGGTCCCCCTCGCCCCGTGCTACCCAGCGGGTGCCCCGGTCTGTGCTGCCCGTCCTCGTCCCCGAGCCTGTCCCTATACGGTGCTGGTGTTCGGCGAGGGAGGCGCCGGCACGGCCCCCGCCCGGGGCGGCCCCTCTCCAGCGCTTAAAAGTGATGCGGCGGAGACGGGGGGACACAGAGCTGGTGCTCCCACCGCCCCCCGTGCTCCGCCACCCGCCGCCCACCCGCCGCCACCATGGAAGCCATCAAGAAGAAGATGCAGATGCTGAAACTGGACAAGGAGAACGCCATCGATCGCGCCGAGCAAGCCGAGGCTGACAAGAAGCAGGCGGAGGACCGCTGCAAGCAGGTGGGTGTCCTACGGACTCCTCCGGCACCCACCGGGGACTCTCGCCTTAAGGGTCTCGAGCCCCGGGGACCCTGTTCTGCTGGGTGTCCAGCCTGGGGGACCCTCCATCCTAGGGTTGTCCAACACCGAGGATGCCATCCCGCTGGCTGTCCAGCCTGGAGACCCTCCACCCTAGGGTTGTCCAACCCCGAGGATGATCTCCTGCTGCGTGTCCAGCCTGGGGAACCTCCATCCTAGGGCTGTCCAACCCCGAGGATGCCATCCTGCTGGGCATCCAGCCTACAGACCCCTGCCTTAAGGATCTCAAGCCTTGGGGAGCCCGTCCTGCTGGGTATCCAGCCTAGGGACCCTCACCTTAAGGATCTCCAGAGCCCAGGACCCTGTCCCGCTGGGTATCCAGCCTGGGGACTCCACTCTAGGGCTGCCCAGCCCAGGGACACCATTCTAGGGGTGCCCAGCCCTAGAAACCTCCTCACGCTGGTTGTTCTGCCTGGAGACCCCTGTCCTGCACCCAGGACTTTGCCCGGCTGGGTGTCCTGCCTGTGGATCCCAGGTCTGGAGATGCCCAGCCCTTGAGACCGCACCCCACTGGATCCCCATTTAGCAGTGTGCCTGTTCAGGGGAACAAGGACTTTTCTCCTGAAGGCAAGGGTCCCCAGACTGGACAATCATCAGGACAGGATCCTCAGGGCTGGACAGCCCTAGGGCAGAGGGTGCCCAGGCTGGACACACTGACCACTTGCCTTGGTCCCCCCAAGAACGCCTTAGCTCAGTGGGACACCTCAATGCCACCTCCCCATCCTGCTGTCAGGGAGACCCCTGGAGACAGTGTACTCACATCTCAGTTACACAGAGATGGGGACCTTCTTGGTGCCCCCAAGAGCTGTGCCACCCAGTCCCCTCTAAGCACAGGGAGCCCACCAGTCTTCAGCCACCACTGTGCTCAGATATGCTGGGGGCTGCTCTGGTCCTGGTGACCAAGGAGGTCCCCACAGAGATGTGTGGACTCAAAGTTAACAGCCAGAGTGTGCTCATGTTCTCTCGCTGTGCCCCCAAGCCTGGGTGCCCCCAGTGGGAGGTTGGCTATCAATTCTAGCCTTATGGTCACTGCTGTCCCCCTTTAACTCTTGCCTTTTGTCCCTTCCCCAGCTGGAGGAAGAACAGCAGGGACTGCAGAAGAAGCTGAAGGGCACGGAGGATGAGGTGGAGAAGTACTCAGAGTCTGTCAAGGAGGCTCAAGAGAAGCTGGAGCAGGCGGAGAAGAAAGCTACAGACGTACGTAGACATGCCAACAACTCCTCCCCTGCGCGGGAGCTGGACCTCGGGGAGCAGGGGAGGGCGGGTTGAAGGAAGAGGGGGGCCTTATATGGAAAGCATCTGTGGGGAAGACTGTCAGGGTCCCATTCCTGCAATCTTGACATTGAACCAGGCGGAGACACAGGGCAGGGACCTGACAGGTCCTGCTCAGGGTGGGTAGCCCAGGCCAGCTCCAGCGGGCACCGCTTGGGTCACTGGTCTTACCTGGAGCTTTGTGACCAGCCTAGCTCCACAAAGCTAATGAGAATGAGTGTCCCAAGCTCTGTCACTGTGTCCCAGGCATACACTTGTAGGAAAAACTCCACAGAACTTGCTAAACTGCAGCAGGAAAGCGAAAAAGAGTAGTGAAACGCAAAAAGCCCTGTGGCCAGCTGCCGAGTGCCCGCTGCAAGGAAGGATGCTTGGGGTGCCTGGGGGGAGGGTGGACTTGGCCATTTGGGGGTCCAATGTGCCACCCTGGACTCAGGGAAGGACAAGGCCAGGAAGGGTTTTATTTAGTGTTGTGACTGATGTTTCTCCTGGGAAATGGATCCCACTGGGAGATGTTAGGAAGGTGTTGAAATTGGCTTGTGCCTGGCTGGAATGAAGGGTGGAACAGCTGTGTGCGGCCACGGAGCCACTCAGGAACGGCGTATAACGACCTGTGGTGCCACACAGGGTATTTGACACCCTATAAATAAGTCCTTCTTTTGATAGCCAGTCCTTCTTTGATGAAAACCAATCCTGGAAATCGGAGGAGAAACTAAAGGGGAGCCGGCTGGAGCGTGGCCAGCAGCTTATGGCCAGGCTTTTTAGGATTGAGAACAAAAAATTCAATCCCATCTGGTTTATCGAGCTAAAACGGGGCGATGTGTCAAATCTCTGAGGCAGCCGCCAAGGACAAGGGTGAGGAGACAAGGACAAACAGGAGCAGCACAACTCCCTGGAGGAGCCTGGAAACCTGGAAGGGTAGCTGGGAGGATGCCTAACCTTTTTCATTGATCCTACAGACCTGTCCTGGTTTAGTTACATACTAAACCAAGTAGTGAAAATGTTGACAGTCCTCTGGAAGGGCACATTTACTCTGGCTTGGGGTAGGCATATTGAGCTGGGTAGAGTGACTGCTGTGTTCACCCTGGTCTGACTGGATCCATGATTATCTGGAATATGGCAATCTCAGTGTGGGGTGAGTGCAGACGGGATGTCCCCAGCGTGCAGCAACAGGAAAGGGGCAAGTGGTGGCACAGGGCAGACGTTGGCCATGGGGTGTGAAGTGATTTGCTGCTGGCAGCAGGCTGTGTGATGCCATCCTGAGCAAGAAGGATGGGTTACCCTGCTCACAGTTGCTTGACGAGTCTGCGGACTTCATCACCAAGAGTCTCATCCCATCACGGAACCACCTTCCCTTCTAGGGGAAGATGTGGTGGAGGGATGGTGAAGGAGCAACATCAGGGCTGGCAGAACAGCTGCAGTGTGCACTGCAAGCAGGCCTGGGAACCCATCCCCAGCACAGGTTGGTGCCGAAGCGCAGACAAGCTGTGCTGTGTGCAGGAATCTGGGAGTCACCAGGTCCCTGCACCAGGAACCCAAATGTGCTGACAGCAGTAAGTGCCAGGGCTGGAGTCACTTCCTCGCCATGACGAGGTGCAGCGCAGCTCCCAGCTCCAGCAGAGGAAGCGCAGGACAGATCCCTAGAGCCCATCCACCCACCTCCCCAGGCTGCCAGGACATCGTGTGCCTGTACGGAGCATCCCCATCCATCAGCCAGGTCAGGGCCCATGACAGCCATCCAGGCAGCATCTGGCTCTTGGCAAAAATGTCAACATCTGCTTTCAAAGAATAAATCTGCCCGTGCTCCGGCACTGCCCTGCCTCCACCGCTGGACGGCAATGCACGAGGCTCACAGGAACTGCGTGGAGGGGTACAAATGCTGGGTGTTTGGAGGGGTGTCAGGCAGTGGCACAGACAGGGAGCTCCTGACACCTGACTGGCAGCTCCACAGTGCTTGGCAGCCCCTTCCCAGTAGCTCTGCAAGGCCACCATGTCTGGGTCACCATGTCCCTTTGGGGACAGCCCATGGTCCCCAAGGCAGGATGCAGGTGGGAGCTGCTGGGCACAATGCGTATAGGACAGCAGGTTTAGGCGGAGCAGTCTCCTCCAGTCCATTGTGTCCCCAGCCAGTGTCCCGTCCCTTGACCATCCCAGAGGAGCCCAGGGAAACCGTCATTCCCAGCACATGATCCCTAATGCTTCACCCAAGTTCCCGCCCCGGCTGCTCTCTCCAGCCGAGACTTTGCTCTTATTTGGTGATTCCCTGAGCCAGTGGGAGGGAACGGGCTCTGCTGGGAAGTGACTGCATCCCTGGGTGGGGCCAGAGTCCGAGGCACCCAGTCTGTCCGCTGTGGCATGTGGGTGGCTGCTCACCAACTTGCCCCCGACCCTGCTCCTCAACCTGCCTCCTCACCTGCCCCCCGCCCTGCTCGCATCCAGCGCACCCCAGTCCCATTGCTGCTGGGACCCCTGTTCCTGCTCTGGGCCCCGTGCTCTGGCGTGGGAATGCTCTCGGCACCCCGGCGTCCGGCTGGGAGAAAGGCGGGATCAGTCCGGGACTGAGGCCAAGCCCAAGCGCTTCCAAGGGATCCGCAGCGCCGCCTCTTCCACCGCCACTTGGCAGGGGGGCGCGGGGCTGCAGGGTGCTGGTGGTGGTGCAGCCGGGTGCCCCCAGGAGCCCTGGCCCCCGAGCTAAGGGCAGCTGCTAGGGTCAACACGGGAACTGGCAACCACGTGAGGTGCAGCTGGGGCTACCCATGAGCTGTCATTGCTCCTTAAGGGAGGATTGAGTGCCATCAGCGCCGGCGCCTCCGGAGGGGTGACGGCACACGCCCTGGCCAGGGTGCAGGACTGGGCGCTGGGGCAGAGCTTGCAGGGCAGACGGACGATGCAGATGGCTCTGTGGGTCTCTGTGGGACTGCTGGCCATATCCTCATTTGAGGCAGCAAATGCTAAGGGGCTAAACGGGTGGCTTCTGGGAACCTTGCTGTGTCCAGGGCTCCAGCCCCAGGTCTCCCAGGAGGATGCCCGGCAGTAGGCTCTGCCCCATGCCTCCCCTTGACGTACCCACGGCCCCTAGTGGGAAAAAGCCCGTGACCCACCTCAGCTCTGCAGAAGGGATGGGGGGACAGGGCTTGGGGAGCAGCCGTAGTTACGCTGCTCCTGTGCCCGCTGGGGCTCAATGGGGCCAGGCTCTAGCACTCCCAGGTTCCCTGGGCCTCTTTTTCCCCAGGGAAATGGGCTCCTTGTGCTCCTTCCCATCACCCTGGAGCACTTCAGTGGGACAGTGGACTGCTGCCTGGGGGGCGCCATACAGTCTGTCCAGGCTGAGGGCTATGTGCCCTCCCTTTTTGGGGGGTGGTGTGCCACAGCCTGAGGGGCACCATGTGCCCTGTTTGAGGGTACCATGTGCCCCTGACTATGGGTACTATGCAACTACTGGCAGTGAGGGGCACCATGCACCCCATCTAGGGTGGGGGCACAATTTGCCCTGTCTAGAGGTACCATGTGCCCTGTTTAGGGGCACCATGTACCCCTGGCAATGGATACTGTGCATCTGCCGTGGATGAGGGGCAGCAGGCACCCTGCCTAGGGTGGGGGCATGGGGTGCCCTCTTTGAGGGCACAGTTTTCCCTGTCTGGGGATACGATGTGCCCAGTTTGGGGGGCAAAGTTTGCCCTGTTTGGGGGTACCATGCGCCCAGTTTGGGGGTACCATGTGCCCTGGTGACATGGGTACCATGCATCAGCCTGAGGTGGGGGGCACCGTGCACCCTACTTAGGTTGGGAGCGCAGTTTGTCCTGTTTGAGGGCACGGTGTTTTCAGTCTGGAGTTGCTGCGTTCCCTGGCCATGGGTACTGTGCACCTGCCTGGGGTGGGGGCAGAGTTTTCCCAATTTGGGGCCACAGTTTTCCTAGTTTGGGGGTACCATATGCCCAGTTTGGGGGTACCGTATGCCCTGGCCATGGTTACCATGCATCAGCTTGAGATGGGGAGCACCATGCACCCTGCATAGGGTGGGGGCACTGTTTGTCCTGTTTGGGGCACAGTTTGCTCAGTTTGGGGCACAGTGTGCCCTCTTTGGGGGTACCATGTGCCATGGCCATGGCTACTGTGCACCTGCCTCAGCTGGAGGCACAGTTTTCCCAATTTGGGGGTACCATATGCCCAGGTTGGGAGTACCATGTGCCCTGGCCATGGCTACTGTGCATCAGCTTGGGGTGGGGTGCGCCATGCACCCTACTTAGGGTGGGGGCACAGTTTGCCCAGTTTGGGACACAGTGTGCCCTGTTTGGGGGTACCATGTGCCGTGGCCATGGGTACTCTGCACCTGCCTGCGGTGGCGGCACAGTTTTCCCAATTTGGGAGCACGGTTTTCCCAGTTTGGGGTTACCATATGCCCAGTTTGGGGGTACCGTGTGCCCTGGCCACGGGTACCATGCATCATCTTGGGGGGGGGGGGGGGGGCAGGACCTTGTACCCCCGGGGCTCACCCCGCGCCCCGTTTCGGGGCGGGGGCCGCGCTGCCCGCCCGCGGCACCGGGAGCAGGAGCAGGAGGAGGAGGCAGAGGAGGAGGAGCAGGAAGGGATGGAGGCAGGGAGCGCTTCCTGCCCGGCTCGGGCGGATCCCGCAGAGGGCTCGGCGGCGCGGCCTCCCCGCCATGTCCTCCTTCGGCCACATCGAAGCCGTCAGGAAGAAGATCCAGAGCCTGCAGCAGGTGGCCGGCGAGGCGAAGGACCGCGCCGAGCACCTGCAGCGGGAGGCCGATGCCGAGCGGCAGGCCCGGGAGCGGGTAAGGGTGGGAGGCGAGAGAGGAGGAGCGGCGACTCGGGATGCTCCACCGGCGTTCCCCAAGCTGCCCGCATCCCCCCCCGCGTCTCTCCCCACATCCCTCCCGCTGCCCGCATCCCCCCCGCGTCCCTCCCCGCATCTCCCCCGTTGCCCGCATCCCTCCTCGCAACCCTCCTAGCATCCCCTCTGCGTCCCTCCCCGCATCCCAACCCCCTGCCCGCATCCCCTCGCTGCCCACATCCCCCCTGCAGCCCTCCTCGCAGCCCTCCCTCTGCCTACATCTCCTCACTGCCTGCATCCCTCCCCAAATCCCCCCGCTGCTCGCATCCCTCCCCGCATCCCTCCCTCTACCCGCTCTGCCCGCACCCCCTCACTGCCCAGTTACCCCACGGCATCCCTCCCTGCATCCCCTCCCCGCCCGCTTCCCCTCGCTGCCCTCATCCCCCACAACGTCCCTCCCTGCATCCCTCTCTCTGCTTGCATCCCCTCGATACCTGTATACCCCTCCCATTTCTTCCCAGCGTCCCTTCCTCTGCACGCATCCCCTCGCTGCCCCCATCCCTCCCCCCTGCCCACGTCCCTCCCTCGCATTCCCCTTGCTGCCTACATCCCCTCGCTGCCCTCATCCCCACTCTCATCCCCTCGACATCCCACCCTGCGTCCCTCCCTCTGCCTGCATCCCCTCGCTACCCGGATCCCCACGCATCCCTCCCTGCATCCCCCCTGCTGCCCGCACCCTCCCCCATGCCCTCATCCCTCCCCACATCCCCTTGCTACCCTCATACTCCCCCTCATCCCCCCCGCATCTCCCCGAACCTCCCCCTCCCCATATCCCCTTGCTGCCCGCATCTCTCCTGCTGCTCTTTGAACTGGGATGCTGCCTCCAGGACAGTCCCTGGGTAGCTGCCATCCCGGGGCTGGGGTGACTGGAGAGACCCTGGGGCAAGAGGAATGCCGGGGGGAGCCCTGCCTCCGGGATGCCTCCTCTCTGTGGGTCTTGGGAGGGATGCTTCCTGTAAGGGGCTCCCCGGGAGTTCCCCAGCCAGTGGGACACCAGGTAGGGGTCAGCAGCCAGATCGGCCTTGGGTCTGCCTTGGGTCCAGCAGTCCTGGGAAAGGATCCCCTCCTCTCTGAGGCTGGCCGTATGCACGGCTGAAAATCCTGCGCCCGGTCTCTTGTCTGGCTTCCAGCGGGCTCTGCGGTCCAAGCCGCAGCAAGCAGACACAGAGCCTTTGGCTCTCCAGCGTGTCCCTTTGAAGGGGCAAGCCACCCGTTCATGCTGCCACAGGCCAAAATTTCCACTCTGGCAGTGGGACAGCATTTCCAAGCTGCAGCTTGTCCCTGGTTTGGCTTTTTTTTCTTGTTGCTGGGGCTGGTTTCTTTTTCCTGTGCCCACTTCTTTAACATCCTCACCATATCAGGAGCAGCAGAGCTGGGTGCGGTACCCGGGCTGTTGTCTCTTGGGCAGCGTGTGGAGGAAATGGCCCCTTCCTGCAGCTGCAGATCAGGTTCTTCGGTCACTGGGTGCTGCTGGAGAGCTCGTGTTCCCAAGTGTCCATCTGGGTAATTCTGACCCACTCTGGGGGGTGAGGCAGATCGCCTGGCAAGGGCCAACCTCAGCTCCCCATTGGGCAATCCTGGCAATGGATGAGCTCTCAGTAAGCATGGAAAAAAGGGTGTTCACCAAGTGGAGGTGGCTGTTACGCCAGCCATGGGGCTGGCTGCCCTCCTGGCACACTGCCTGGCTCACAGGTGCTCAGCGGGGCCAGGCAGGGTGACAGCCCTTCGCTGCTCCCATGGACCTCCTGCTTCGGCAACGTCCCCCAGGGCATTCCTGGCGCTGGAACACAAAGCCAGACAGGGCGGCCAGGCCTGCAAATAAGCAGGAGACGGTTTTTGCCCCCTGGGCTGGTGCGCGCTTCCCCATGAGTTGGTGCACAGGGCTGCACAGGGCTCCCTGTGTCATGGCCACCCGTCCCTTTGAAACCCAAGTTTGTCTTCCCCACACCCCCGCGGGGTGGGGAGTGGGGCTGGTAGCTGCTGAGGCAGCATTTCCCGGTGGCAGCGACGGAGCAGGAGGCCTTTACCAAATGGAAAGAGTGCGAGGCCAGGCGTCGAGGGGCTGGCAGGGGGCCAGGGCCACTGGTCCCAGCCAGACCCAGCTCCTGGCCCTGCGCACGGGGGAGCCTGGGAAAGCGGGGGGCCCTGGTCCTGTGAGCCCCGGCGGCCGCACAGCCTGGCCAGGCGCCAGCCTGCCAGAGGCGACTCGCTCCGTTGCCCCCAGTGCTGCGCTGTACATCATCTAGGGGAGGCTGTGCTTGGCTTCAGGCTGCCCTGACTGCACAGCACGAGGGGGGTTCCCGCAGGAGAGGCTCCCAGCTCGCTCTGCCGCCTCCGTAAACAGGAAATCCACAAGTGGCTCTGATCTCCTTTTTGGGAGCAAAACTGTATAGGGCATTCCTCCCTCTTTACTCACAGTTCTGCTAACCCCAAATACCATCCCTGTGACGGCATGGCTGCTCCAGCTACCCTTTCCCAGGGAACATGTCTTGACCATCTCCAGGGCAGGAGCTGGAGGTGTGAGGACATAGCAGAGGGGCTGCACACGCTAGGCTGGGCTTGTGTGGCCAGAAGGAGCCAGCATCAAGCAGGGCACTAGGAATGGGGAAAACTCCCATTGTCTTTACAGAAAGGCAAGGGACTGGGTGGTCAGGCATCCCATTCCAGCAAGTGCTGGCTTGTTGCATAGTGCCAAGAAGTGTTCTGGGTAGTGAATGAAGAAGTAACTGCTAATAATGCCTTTAGATATCTATAGTTTATAGAAATATTTTTAATAGATTTGAATGTAAGACACGAGGTGACCTGAGTGGTTTCTGCTCCCCTAGGCTGAGGCTGAAGTGGCTTCTCTGAACCGCCGTATCCAGCTGGTGGAAGAGGAGCTGGACCGAGCCCAGGAACGCCTGGCTACTGCTCTGCAGAAGCTGGAGGAGGCTGAAAAGGCGGCTGATGAGAGTGAGAGGTATGATGAGGACAGCAGGGGTGGTATTGGGTCACTATTAATTGCAGACAGCTCCCTTGATTTTGCAGTGGTGCCCCTCTGAAGTGACCTTATGGGGTTTGCCTTGTTTTTCCTGTAGACTTTGAAGGGAGAAAGCAAAGCCACAGTGCAGAGAAGTCCCCCAGGTACAAATGTTCTTAAAAAGGCTTTGAAATTTCCAGAGCACCCAAAAATCCTGAAAACTTTGATCTGGTGTTTGTACAAATACCGAACTGTAACCAAAGCCAGAGGGTGCTGGGAGCCTGTTTTCTGCCTTCTCCACTCAAGAGCTGAACAATAGCCCAGGAGGGGACGTCTGTGACTGGGAACCACAGTCAACTTTTGAGAAGGAACCTCATTCAAAAAAACAGTTCAGCAAAGCACGTTGCCCCATCCATGTGCCAAGCAGGTTTCCCAGGCAGGAGCTATGCAGCAAGGACACTCAGTTTGTATGGGAGTGCCCAGACATGTTGCAGCATTCCTGATAGTTATGTGAGCTCTTCTCTCCATTGGCAAAGACCAGCTTGAGTAACAGCATCAGAGGGAGGAAAGAACAATATTCAGGAGTCCCCGCCATAGGCGTTTGTTGGGGTTTGATAACTCCCTGCTCATGAGCATCACTCCTGAATGAGAAAAGGCTGTGACATGGGATGCATTCTAGTATTTTCTAAAGGTTGCTGTTCTCTCAGGCTCCTTTTGTGGAGGTTGCAGCTGCCTTGTCCTGAACTGCACACATTTTTGCCCCACCAGATGTTGGGTTCAGGACCGTCCAGGTTGATAGGCATCTTAGCCACGTCTTCTGGCTCTGGGACATGTAACTGTGTGCGAGAGCATACTTGGGGCACCACTGGTGTGATCCTACTGTGTGGGGTGGACAGCAAGTGCCAGCATCCCCAGGCCACGTCTGGAACTGGAGGATGGCAGAGTCAGGGCACAGGGGTCGAGCAGAAAGTGCAAGTGCCACCTTGGCCCATGGCAATAACCGTCTTCTGGCCTGGGCTTTCCTCAGAGGCATGAAAGTCATCGAAAACAGAGCCATGAAGGATGAGGAGAAGATGGAACTCCAGGAAATGCAGCTGAAGGAGGCGAAGCACATAGCAGAGGAGGCTGACCGCAAATATGAGGAGGTACGTGCCCACACCCATATGCACCCTTCCTCCAGTCCTGACTGCCCGGCAGCAGCCGGGACCACATCCCTTGGCACCCATGGTGGGGGGCAGGCACAGAAGCAACACATCCCTCTTGCTGCCATCTATAGGTCGCTCGCAAGCTGGTTGTCCTTGAGGGAGAGCTGGAGCGTTCAGAGGAGAGAGCAGAGGTGGCAGAGAGGTGAGTGGGTCCCCTGGTGGGCAGTGTGTGGGGTCCTGTGCAGCCCTCACCCCAAGTCCCTGGCAGCTGTGGGTACAGGGTTGTCACATCCTGGGAGTGGCTGGGTCTGCCGTCAGGGTGGTCCTTGGGCTCTCAGGCTGCGGGCAGGGGAATGCTGGTCTGCTGGCAGCACATCCTTGACCCTGTTCTCTGCTGTCCTCCCCCGGGGTGCCCCTCTTCCACCCCAGCCGATTGAGACAGTTGGAAGAAGAGCTGCGGACCATGGACCAGTCTCTCAAATCCCTCATTGCCTCAGAGGAAGAGGTACTGGGGCAGGGGTATGGGGCAACATGCAGCAGCCCCCTTCTCTGTCGCTGCCTCTTGAACTGTGCGAGCCATCTCTCTCCTCTCTGCACTGCTGTCTCCACCACAGACCTCTCCTCACCTCCCCCTCCAGTGGCACGCTCCTCCATCCCTCCATGCCTGTTCTCCTTCTCAGAGGGTCTGGCAAGTGCTCAGGCAGCAGTGATGCATGGGGTGTCCGTGTTAAGAGGCACAAGGAACGGATGAACGGATGCGTCCCAGCAGCTCCCACTCAAAGCAGCTCTGCTCCTTCTCCACCTGCACTGAGTTTTCTCCTCTCTCAACTTGTTCTCTCTCTTTCTTTCCTCCTTCCCCGTGCCCGCTCTTCCTGCTCCCCTCTTTCCTGCCCCTCGGTCCCGCTCCCTTTCCTGATGACCCCTGCTTGGGATGTAGTAAATGTGGTGACCTAGAGGAGGAGCTGAAAATTGTCACCAACAACTTGAAGTCCCTGGAGGCCCAGGCTGACAAGGTAGGACCTAGCGGGGCTGCTGGTGCTGGGTAGAGTGTGGGGTCTGTGTGTGCTGGGGTCTCCTGATAGGGTGAAGGATGACCAGAAACACACCATGGGACTCATAGGTGCCCATCTCTGTCTCTGCAGTATTCCACCAAGGAGGACAAGTATGAGGAGGAGATCAAGCTTCTAGGGGAAAAACTGAAGGAGGTAAGGGATGCACAGTCAGCACTGCACTGGTGGAGGCATGAGTTTGCCGTCCGATGTGGGGTTTGACCCTGTTATGCTCGTGTCCTCTCACTCTTCTCAAAACTGTAGCCCTGCAGTGTGGTGGGTGCCAGAGTTTGGGATTTTCCTGTGGAGGGGGACATGAGCCTGCTCTGGTTTGGAGTGTGGGCCTTCACAAGGCCTTTGTCCCTCACCTTTCCCAGGGGAGGGCTCATGGGGGTAGTATGGGAGGTGCAGGTGGGGTGGGTTTGGTATGCAGTGCAGCCTACACCGTGCCTGTTGGTGCCTCACCACCCACCTTCCCCCCTCTACGCTTCCACAGGCTGAAACCCGAGCAGAGTTTGCAGAAAGATCTGTGGCAAAGCTGGAGAAAACCATCGATGATCTAGAAGGTAAAATGTCCCCATTTCCTGGGGAGCTCTTGCTGGGATGTGTCCTCTGCGGGGCTGGACAGGGCTTGGTTGGGATCGGGGCCTGGGTAGGAGTCCCAGGATGGGGAAGGCTGGATGCCGTGGTGTCTGTTGTAGGAGCACAGAGCTGCTGGGGTCTGGGCTCTGCTCTCAGGTGCAGAATGGGGCTGCTGCCTGTGCCCACACACTCCCGCTGCCCTCACCCTCCCCTGCTCACAGCCACTCTCTCTCTCTCTTTGCCACCTGCCCCCACCCTGCTCCACTGCCTGCCCCTGTCCACCCTTGCCTGCAGACGAAGTGTATGCGCAGAAGATGAAGTACAAAGCCATCAGCGAGGAGCTGGACAATGCACTTAATGACATCACCTCCCTCTGAGCCCTCCACCAGGCACCAGCACTGCACACTCTTGCCTGCCTCTGCCCTACCTTGCACAGCCACTTGCCTGCCTGGCTGCCCCACCACTCTCCCTGCCCACTTTGTCCTCCTCTTTCGTATTATCCTGTGCCTGCCCATCAGCTCCTTCGGGACAGCAGCCAGTGTGGAGTGTTCCTGCAATACAACTCTCTGGGGGGAGATGAGTAGGAAGTTTTTAGGGATGTTTGGTGGGGCAGAGGATCGGTCTCTGGGACCCCATTGACAAGGTAGACTGGTACAGGTACAAGGTTTGTGCCTCAGTATTGCCCAGTAGGGAGTAGGGCTGTTCTCAGGAGCCCTCTATTCCAGTAGTTCTTTCCTCTGCTCCCCAGCACCACAAGCACCAGGGAACCCGCAGCTCAAAGGCTGGGGTGTCACTTGCCTCACATACCCCTCCAGTAAGGCCCCCTAGTTCTGTTTGCTGGGCCCAGGGTGACGAGGACACGCACAGGGGAAGCAGCACCTCAACCGCCAAAGCTCAGACCCTGGGGATGGAAGTTTGGGTCTGACTGTGCAGCAGCCATTTCCCAGCCAGGCAGGCAGGCAAGCAGGCAGCCCTGAGCCCCACAGCTCCTCTCTGCCGCTACATCCCTTCTGTCCTTTGCACATTGCTCTTGAGTTTGCATTTCATGACTTTTATTTTGTGTTCTGCCCCTCTCGGCTACTGAGTTGGTGTCAATAAAGCGTTTTCTTTCCTTGGTTTCTCCTTTGTTTTCTTCATGCCATGCTGTCCCTCATCTCCTGCTTGTCTCACGTGGCTGCCAGCAGCAGGGTGGTAGGAGGTGGTGCAGGCAGCTTGGGGCCGTGGGACCCTCGGGATGGCTGTGGCTGAGTTCTGAGTGGCTCCCATGCTTCCAGGCTGAGTGAGATGGGCTCCTTTGTGCCTCAGCCTTGAGGATCATCCCTGCCACTCCATGTCTTTCATACACAGCTTTTCTCATCTTGTGTCATCTTCTGCGTGACTCTTTCGGCCTGAAACAGCAGGATTAGACCTGGTCCTGTACGCTCCCTGTCCCCACTCCCAGACATTTCTTGCAAGCAGCGGCCTCAGCCCTGACATCTCTCCTGCATCACCATCCCATGACGAAAGGGCTGATCCTATCCTTCAGCAGTGATCCCAAAATGGGCTCCTCATGCCCCTCCTTCTCCTTCCTCAGCATCCTTCCCTGCCCCACAGCCCAGTTCCCAAACTGATGGATTTACAGTCCCATCCTGTCCCTGGACAAGCTGCCTCCTCCTGCCAGTTCAGTTCATCCCTGGCTGGGTGACTCTGGGATTCCAGTGAGGGCTTTGGGGAATGCTGTCTTTTTTCACTAACTTGCTTTTCTCTCTCTCTTCCCTCTGCTGCGCTGATGTCTCCATTTTCTCTAGAGTGCTCCCGGCAGGAGGCTGAGAAAAACCGCGTTCTCACTAACGAGCTGCGGGTCATCCTTACTGAACTTAACAACTGAGCTGCCCAGAGCTCCCAGCCCCAGCCCAACCTCCCACACCCAGGCTGCCGCTGACCCCACTCCCTGCCCAGTTTCGGTCAGGCTGGCTTGTGGCTGGGAGCCCCTGCCCGCTCCCTGCTGGGGCTTGGCAGAGTGTGGAGCCTTGGCTTATCCCCCCCAGGGGTAACCACCCTGCTTGGTGGGGATGGGGAGCCCCTCTGGAGGTGATTGTTTTTTCCTGGGAGAGGTAGAAGGGGTTTTGTGATGTCCTAGGACATCTATGCTGTGTTGACTGTCCCCCAGCACCAGCCTGGCATTGCTGGGGAGGGATGCATTGGTTTATATTGCTACCTTCCTCCCCTTGTCACAGGAGTCGACAGCCAACCTTTACCTCCTTGTGCTGGTAACCCAGACTATTGCTGGGAGGATCTCAGAGTGGGGCCCCTGCAGGGAGCTGGGATGGGAGCTGGGAGCTGCAGCACCCACTGCCCCAGACCTGGGGCAAGGGCCAGGGAAGGGTCTAACAGAGTGTGTTGGGAGAAGGGGCTGGTTTGGCAGAGCTCCTGTCTCAAGAAGGAAGGAGGATACCATTTGGAAGTGAGTGCTGGAGGAGGCTGCCTCAGCAGCAGGCTGCCTGGCAGAGCTTGTCCCTGCAGCCTCATTAGCTCTGCTCCTTCTCTCTGCTGTTGTCTCTGCCCACTTTCCCAGGCTACTGTCTCACTCTTCACGAAACGCCACTAGGTCATGCAGCAGGCACTGGCTCTCCTCTTTCACTGGCCAAGGGTTTGTGCACATGCCCACAGCCAGCCCGTGGTGATGCCCCAGGGTAGGATGTGCTCGTGACTGGCCAGGGAATGGTACCTGCCAGTGGTACCCACGGTGTGGGGCAATAGGGCAGCAGGGTGCCAGGGGAGGATAGGTATGCTGTAAAGTAGAGACCATCTGCCCCAAGCAACCACTCCTGGCAGGTTCCAGAGTGGCTAGGCTCATCCCTGTAGGAGGTGGTAGGCATGCTTCCATGGACTCTGCTTCCAGGGATGCCCCACTGGGCTGGAGGCTGGTGCCATACTGAAATGTTTGTCTGTGTGTGTGGGTCTGTACTTGGTGTGTGTGTGGATCTGGCTGCACCTGGGTGCACTTGGGCTGTGTCTGTGTGTGTGGCTGTGTGTCCCTTGTATTCACAGAGAGTCTGGCCAGTGCCAAAGAGGAGAACGTGGGCATCCACCAGGTCCTGGACCAGACTTTGTTGGAGCTGAACAACCTCTGAGCTGCCCTGGGGAGCCCTTATCCCTCTTCCCTACCCAACACGTGCACTCCACAGGCACACTCAGGACGTCATCAGCTGAACTGCGTCTTGGCCAAATCCACATATCCATGGAGAAGGGAAGCCCTTACTCCTTACTCACGGGGATCTTGTCTGTGCACAGCCTGACTGGCTCTGTCTTGTCTTCATGTTCAAATATTAAAGCAGTTTGACAAGACTGATGGGTGTGTTTCTTTCTTGTGGCAGGCTGAGGCACAGGGAGATGTGGTAGGGTTTTCCCTGCCCGGTTCATGCAAGGAGGCTCCACATGGGCTTAGGTCCAGGGTGGGCATGGCCAGCACAAGGATGTCCTCTGCAGTCAGGGAGGAGCTGGGAGCAATAACAGACATGGTCTGGTGTTCCCTTATCTCTGTAGGTTCCTTGGGATGCACAGGAAACCTCCATGACTCGAGCTTAGTCCAAGCTGACCATCAAGCGAATAGTGATACATGTATGTCACTGGCATGTCCCCTTCCACAGCCAGCATGTTCGGTATCGGGGGAAGCCACGAGGTCTTTCACTTTTCCAAGCAGTCTGCTTCATGGTTCATGTTCATGACACCATCTGAGGACTCAGACAAGCATGTGACCATGTATACACACATTTTTAGCTATCAGTGTCTTTTCCAGGTCTGGGCTTAGCTGCTTACCCTGCATACTGGTTGCATTTTCTGCTATTAGTTGCTACCTGAGGGACAGCTGTATAAACTAGTAAACATTAATGCCATAGGCAACTGCTTCCCAAAGCGTTCAGGAAGTTTCCTCCTGCCTTGCTGTATTTTCTCCAAAACAAAGAGAAGAGCAGCAGGATGTGCCTCATCGCTGTCACCAGAATGGACTGGATTCCCTGAGGAATGCCCAAAGTCATTATCTAGTCCTGCTCTAGTTCAGACTCTTCCACAATGTGCGTCGAGCCCTGTGGTCCCACACTGTGTGGCGGATATCCCTCTAAAAGCACAGCCTCATGCTGCCAGGAAACTTAATTCATGCTGACCAGGCCATGGTCCCAGTGAGCAGCCAGCAGGGATAGCTTTCGTTATCTGCTTTCCTTTATTTGCTGTGCCTCTCAGGAACGCAGGATGGTGAGATCGCATCTCTTTCCTGTCCAGGTGCTGCCGGCCTCCTGCCCCCCGACCCCTAGCCTGGCACTTCTGGTTTGTGGTTCTGAGATCTTCTTCTACAGGGAAAAGACACTCTCCTTGGATGGGGTACTCATTTTCTGGCTGTCCTACCAGGGTGAGAAACACGCCATGAGCTCCAGCCTCTCGCCCTGGATCTACTGGTGGGAAGGATGGTCCACCTTGCTTTTCCACAGCACATCAGCAGAGCAATTCCATTATTCAGTCAAAGCATCTTCCAGGCAGGGGTTTGTCTGGCTGCAAAAGGGACAAGAGTGTAACCACCCCTTTGTGACCCTGCACCCTGTACTGCAAACATGCCTGCTATCAGGGTGTGTCCCCAGCACCGAGTCTCTGTACATCCTTCGCTTTCCTTCTGGGACAGAGTCCTTTCACACCCAACAGTTTTTCCCATTAGTTGCTGCTGTCTCCTAGTTTGGACCAGTCCATCTAACTTAAGCACTTACACCCCACTGCAAGAGTCCCTGTTTTTTCACTCTGAACTTCCTCTGATTTAGCAGTGAGATCCTGGCTGTGGCTCCCAGGTGATGCTGTGTCCCAAAGACTTGAGGCTATCTCTCACAGTTCAGCAAAGCTTCCCATTTTCTCCACCCTCCCACACATCTCCTTCCCTCTGTGGTCCTGCAGAAAGTTGGAGGCCAGGGGAAGCTCCAAGAAGCCAGTCATGGTGGAGCCACTAGAAGGGAGACTCAAGCTGGAGGCGCATCTCCCCACGTCTGTCACTCAGCCCCACACTGAGGACTGCAGTGCCTGTCCCCTCCTTCCTCTCCCAGCACTTCTCCCATGAACTTCAACCTTTGGATTTGTTTATCTTGGCCTTCCAAGGCCAAAGATCTCCCCTATGCTGCCACTCCATTGATAAACTACTCCATCAACCTTCCACTTATGCTCTCTCCTCAAGTTTTCTCATCACTCTGGAGCCTCATTTTGTCTCCAAATCCTTCCTGTTCAATAGCCGACACACCAGAGCAGAAGAACCACACAAAAGCATTGTAGAGACATTTTGATGACACATGCAGAGTCATGCAGAGCTGGACACAGATCACCGTTACCCCATACTCCCTCTCTGCATTTACAGCCCAAGAGATTTGGGTGAGGGCAAGAACAGCCATGTGTCTAAGCCATGTGGATTTTCAGGTCTCTGGGTGATTTTGGAACAGGTCAGGCTGCTTATCAAAAAAAAACCCAAACTGGTTGGCTGGCCAGGTCCAGAGAGTGATGGGAAATGGAGTTAACTCTGGCTGGAGGTTGGTTACAAGTGGTGTCCCCAGGGCTCAGTGCTGGGTCCAGCCCTGTTCAATGTCTTTATCAGTGACCTGGATGAAGGCATCGAGTGCTCCCTTAGCAAGTTTGCAGATGACACTAAACTGGGTGGAACTGTCGATCTGCTGGAGGGTAGGGAGGCTCCAAAGGGATCTGAACAGGCTGGACAACTGGGCTGAGGCTGATGGCATGAGGTTTAACAAGGCCAAATGCCAGGTCCTGTACCTGGAGCACAACAACCCTGTGCAGCTACAGACTAGGAGAAGCCTGGCTGGAAAGCTGCCAGGAGGAGAAGGACCTGGGGGTGTTGGTTGACAGCAACTGAACATGAGCCAGCAGTGTGCCCAGGTGGCCAAGAAGGCCAATGGCATCTTGGCTTGTATCAGAAATGGTGTGGCCAGCAGGTCCAGGGAGGTTCTTCTCCCTCCGTACTCGGCACTGCTGAGACCGCACCTCGAATCTTGTGTTCAGTTCTGGGCCCCTGACCACAAGAAGGATGTTGAGGCTCTGGAGCGAGTCCAGAGAAGAGCAACAAAGCTGGTGAAGGGGCTGGAGAACAGGCCTTATGAGGAGCAGCTGAGAGAGCTGGGGGTGTTTAGCCTGGAGAAGAGGAGGCTGAGGGGAGACCTCATTGCTCTCTACAACTACCTGAGGGGAGGTTGTAAAGAGGAGGGTGCTGGCCTCTTCTCCCAAGTGATAGGAGACAGGACAAGAGGGAATGGCCTCAAGCTCCACTAGGGGAGGTTTAGGCTGGACATTAGGAAGAAGTTTTCTCACGGAATGGGTCATTGGGCACTGGAACAGGCTGCCCAGGGAGGTGATTGAATCACCTTCCCTGGAGGTGTTTAGAGGATGGGTAGACAAGGTGCTCAGGGGGATGGTTTAGTGTTTGATAGGAATGGTTGGACTTGATGATACGATGGGTCTTTTCCAACCTGGTGATTCTATGATTCTATGAATATTACTGGTTCATTGAACCCAACAGAGAACAAGGCAGCTAAAGGAACACATGAGCAACCACAACCACACAGCGCTGCCTCCTTTCTACACCAGTTAGGTGTGCCCCACATGCAGCGCTCGCCACTGCACCCCATGTGGGAGCAAGGAGAGCGTGTGGCCCAGCGGCTGCAGCAAGTCTGGGAGCAGTGCTGGGGATCCCCTGCAGTGAGGCTGCCCCATGTCAGGGGGACAGGCAGCTAGGGACCCTTGGGGACAGCCAGTACACCTCACCCAAGCCTCGGGACCTCTGGCTGGCCCAGGTCCTGGCTGGTAGTGTGGGGAAACCCTCATTAGGTGGCATTGGATCACAGACTCATTTGGCTGGAAAAGACCTTTGAGGTCATTGACTCCAACCATACAAGTCCACTACTAAATCATACCCTTAAGCACCTCATCTACCTGTTTAAATACCTCCCTGCGCAGCCTGTTCCAGTGCTTCACCATGCTTTTGGTAAAGAAATTGTTCACAATATCCAGTCTAAATCTCCCCTGGTGCAACTCGTCTTATGGCTTGTTACTTGGGATAAGAGACCAACACCCACCTCAACCAACCTCCTCTCAAGAAGTGGTAGAGAGCTATGATGTCTCCTCTCAGCCTTCTTTTCCCCAGGCTAACTCTTCCCCAAGCCTGCAGTGTTACATGGGGCTTTTGCAACCAAAGTGTGGGACTCAACACTGAGCCTTGTTGAACCCCATAGAATTGGTCTCAGCCCATTGATCCACCTTGTCCACATCTCTCTGTTGCTTGCCTAGGTGCCGGCTGTGTCCTTTGACGATGAGGCCAGGTTCCATCCTGTGACAGGACTAAGCTACCCCTAGTGACAGGCAGAATACTCCCACCCCCTTGTGATGGGCCATTTCCCCCCCCTCCCCCGGCTAGGGCTGGCTGTCCACCTGTGACAGGATCCCATGCACCTGGTGACAGCCCTGAGCCCTCTGGGACAGCCCCCCCGTGATGGAACCTGGTCCCCATCCCACTGACAGCCTCAAGCTCCCCTTGATGGGATCCATTCCATGAGGTGACAGCCCTGAGTCCCCACGATGTGTCCCAGTCCCCGTGTCATCCCCTCCGGGTACATCTCCGAGCCCCTGTGCCCCCCACAATGACAACCCTGATCTCCCATGATGGGACCCGGTCCCTTCCTGGTGACAGACCTGAGTCCCTGTGATGAGTCTGTTGCCCCCTGCGATGTGTCCCTGTACCCTCCTCCCCAATATGTCCCTGCTCCCCCCAATGTGTTCCCAATACCCCACCCCACGATGCGTCACTGCCCTTCTCCCCAATGTGTCCCCGTCTCCTCCATGTGTCCTTGTCCTCCCTGTCCCTATCCCCCTTTTCCCAGTCCCCCATGTGTCCCTGTCCCCCTATGTGTCCGTTCCCATCCCTGCCCCCCAGTGTGTCCTTGTCCTCCTTGTCCCCGTCCACCCCATGAGTCCATCTCCCCATGTGTTGCTGTCCTTCCTATCCCTGTCCCCGTTCCCCCATGTGCCCCTGTCCCCATCCCTCCCCTTGTTCCCTGCCCCCATATGTCCCTGTCCCCCTCGTCCCCGCCCACCCCTGCGTTCCTGTACCCCATGCGTTGCTGTCCTTCCTGTCCCTCTCCCCGTCCCCCCATGTGTCCCAGTCCCCCATGTGTCCCTGTCCCCTGTCCCCCCCCGTGTCCCTGTCCCCGTCCCCCCCCGATGTGTCCCTGTCCCCCCCCGTGTCCTTGTTCCCTGTCCTCGTCCCCTCCCGTGTCCCTGTCCCCTCCGATGTGTCCCTGTCCCCGTTCCCCTGCGGTCCCTGTCCCTCCACGTCCCATCCTACCCCGTCACCACGTCCCCTCCCGTCCCCGTTCCCCCCCGTTCCCGCCCCCACGACGTCTCCTACCCCCGGCCCCGCCCCGGTGCGGGGCTGCGCGCGCAGGCGGCGCTGACGTCGCGGCCCCGGAAGCGGCCGGGGGGCAGCGGGCGCGGGGCGGGCTCGAGCCTCACGGCGGCGTCCGGGGCCTGAGCGGCGCCGACATGACTCTGGCCGTGTTCTTCGGGTGCACCTTCATCGCCTTCGGGCCCGCGCTGGGGCTCTTCCTCTTCACCATTGCCCGCGAGCCGCTGCGCATCATCATCCTCATCGCCGGGTCCGTACCGGGGCGGGACCAGTATGGGCGTGATGGGGAACTGCGACCAGCACTGGCGTGATGAGGCACTGGGACCAGTATTGGCGTGATGGGGAACTGGGACCAGTAAGGGCATGATGAGGCACTGGGACCAGCACTGGCGTGATGGGGCACTGGGACCAGCACTGGCGTGATGGGGAACTGGGACCAGTAAAGGCATGATGGGGCACTGGGACCAGTACTGGCGTGATGAGGCACTGGGACCAGTAAGGACATGATGGGGAACTGGGACCAGTACTGGCGTGATGAGGCACTGGGACCAGTAAGGACATGATGGGGAACTGGGACCAGTACTGGCGTGATGAGGCACTGGGACCAGTAAGGGCACGATGGGGCACTGGGACCAGTATGGGCGTGATGGGGCACTGGGACCAGTACTGGCGTGATGAGGCACTGGGACCAGTAAGGGCACGATGAGGCACTGGGACCAGTACTGGCGTGATGAGGCACTGGGACCACTATGGGCGTGATGAGGCACTGGGACCAGTAAGGGCAAGATGGGGCTCTGGGAACATTGCTGGGACCAGTATGTGCGTGTTGGGGCACTGGGAACATTGCTGGGGCCAGTATGGGTGTGATGTGGCATTGGTACTAGTGCTGGGAAAAGTATGGGCATGATGGGGCTCTGGACCAGTGTTGGGACCACTCTGTGTGTGATGGGGTGGTGGTACCAGTACTGGGACCAGTATGGACCTGACGGGTCACTGGTACTGCTGTCGGTACTGGTGCAGCACTGAGGTTGACACTGGTACCAACATGACTGTCCCATGGCTCCTGGGTCGTGGGACAGCAAGATGATGACCAGGGGGCTAATCCCCCTCCCACAGCAGAGGAGGATCAGGTTCGTGACCACTTGGGGAACCTGAACATTTATAAGTCTATGAGACCTCATGAGATGCATCCCAGAGTCCTGAGGAAGTTGGCAGATGTGGTTGCCAAGCCACTTCCATGATATTTGGAAAGTCATGGCAGTCAGGAGAAGCCCCTCGTGACCAGCAGAAGGGTAACGTTGTGCCCATTTTTAAAAAGGGTAGAAAAGACAAACCTGGGAACAGCTGACCTGTCAGCCTCACCTCTGTGCCTGGGAAGATCATGGAACAGATCCACCTAAGAGCTTTGTTAAAGCACGTGGAGGACATGGAGGTGATAAGTGGCTGCCAGCACGGCTTCACCAGGGGCCAGTCCTGTGTGACCAACTTAGTGGCTTTCTGTGATGGGGTAACCACAGCAGTAGACATGGGTAAATCAATGGATGTAATCTACCTGGACTTCTGTAAAGCCTTTGACATGATCCTTCACAACATCCTCCTCTCTGAACTGGAGAGATGTCGATTTTATGGGTGGATGGTACAGTGGATAGGAAACCGGTTGGATAGTTGTATTCAGAGAGTAGTGGTCAATGGGTCAAAGTCCAGATGGAGATCCGTGACAAGTGGTGTCCCTCAGGGGTCTGTACTGGGACCAGTGCTGTTTATTATCTTCTTCAATGATATTGACAGTGAGATGGAGTGCACCCTCAGCAAGTTTGCAGATGACACCAAGCTGAGTGGTCCAGTTGCCACACCAGAAGGACAGGATGTCATCCAGAGGGACCTGGACAGGCTGGAGAAGTGGGCCTGTGAGAAATTCATGAGGTTCAATGAGGCCAAGTGCAAGGTCTAGCACTTGGGTCGGGGCAATCCCCAATTTCAATACATGATGGGGGATGACATGATTGAGAGCTGCCCTGCAGAGAAAGACTTGGGGTTGCTCATCGGTGAAAAGCTCGACATGAGCCAGCAATATGTGCTCACAGCCCAGAAAGCCAGCTGTATCCTGGGCTGCATCAAAAGAAGCGTGGCCAGCAGGGTGAGGGAGATGATTCTGCCACTCTGTTTATCTCTTGTGAGACCTCATCTGGAGTACTGTGTCCAGTTCTGGAATCCTCAACATAAGAAGGAGATGGAGGTGTTGGAGCGGATCCAGAGGAGGGCTACAAGAATGATCGGAGGGCTGGAGCACCTCCTGTACGAAGACAGGCTGAGAAAGTTGGGGTTGTTCAGCCTGGAGAAGAGAAGGCTCCGAGGAGATCTTATAGTGACCTTCCAGTAACTGAAGGGAGCCTACAAGAGGGCTGGAGAAGGACTATTCATAAAGGCTTGTGGCGATAGGACGAGGAGGAATGGGTATAAACTGGAGAGGGGCAGATTTAGACTAGACATTAGGAAGAATTTCTTCACCATGAGAGTGGTGAGGCACTGGAACATGTTGCCAAGGGAGGCTGGGGATGCTCCATCCCTGGAAGTGCTCAAGGCCAGGTTGGATGGGGCCTTGGGCAGCCTAATCTTGTGGGATGTCCCTGCTCATGGCGGGGGGGGTTGGAACTAGATGATCTTTAAGGTCCCTTCCAATCCAAACTATTCTATGATTCAATATGGGCATGTGGGGCACTGGTACCACTGCTAGTGCTGGTACCAGTTTAGTGAGACAGAGCATTGGAACCAGTGCCAGTGCTGGTACCAGTATGGGCATGATGGGGCACTAGTACTGCTGTTGATACTGGTGCAGCACCAGGGTTGGTGCTGGTGCTAGGATGGGTGTGATGGGGCAGTGGTACCTGTGCTGGTACCAGTATGAGTCTGACAGGGGAACTGGTACCAGGTTCCGTAGTAGTGCCCGTATGGGTGTGATGGGGGCACTGGTGCCAGTGCTGTGAACAGTATGGTTGTGATAGAGCACTGGTACCAGTGCCAGAACTGGTACCTGTATGGGCACAATGTAGCACTGTTACTAGTGTGGGTGTGATGAGGTGCTGGTACCAGTGCCAGTATTTGTACCAGTATGGCTATGATGGGTCACTGGTACTGGTGCTGGTTACCTGTTTCAGTTATGGTGCTAGTATAGGTGTAACAAGAGCACTGGTACCAGCTTCAGTGCTTGGTAACAATATGGGTCCAAAGGGTACCAGTTCCAGTACTGGTACCAGTATGAACATGACAGGGACAGTCCTGGTGCTGTTGTGGGTATGACAGAAGACCAGTATCAGTACTCATACTGGTGCTGTTGCCTGAGTGACTGGGACACCGTTGTTTTCTTAGTGGTGTCACCTTGGGCACATTAGGGACACCAGTGCTCATACTCATGCTCACGGTTATAGCAGGAGCACCAGTGATGGTGCTTATATTCTTCTGAGGATGACAGGAGCACCAGTATCCATACTTGTACTGGTACCATTGAGGGCACAGCAGGAGCACCAATACTTGTACTGGTACTATTCTGAGTGTGACAAGGGCACCAGTACAGGTAGTCCCAGTAATGTCACCATGGTCACCATGTGCTGTGGATGTGTTGAGGAGGACATTGGTTTCAGGACTGCCATGGGGCCAGCAGGGCACTGGTACCAGTAGCACTATGGGATCAGTAAGATATGTACTGGAACTGGTACCAGTGTGGATACCAGCCTCACGCGGGTACTGGTGTGGGCACAACGGGGTCACTGGTGCCAGTTCTGGTTACTAGCACAGGAGTGCAGGCAAAGCAATGGTACCAGTATGGTCTCCAGCTGCTCAGCACTGGTACCAGAATGGCACTGGTACTGATGGGAGAGTGGGTAGGACCAAGGTGCAGCTGCCAGTAGGCGTCATGCTGACAGGCGTGGACATGGCACCAGCACAGCACCGGTGCCAGCAGGCTCTCTCTCTCTTGCAGGGCATTCTTCTGGCTGGTGTCATTGCTGCTCTCCTCCCTCATCTGGTTTATCGCGGTTAAAGCCAGCGACCCCCGGGATGAGCCACTGCAGAGGGGACTCCTGATATTTGGAGTGGTCTTCTCTGTGCTGTTGCAGGAGGTCTTCCGCTTCCTCTACTACAAGCTCCTCAGGTAAGGGCATCTCTCACCCTGCCCTGGCGCAGCCCGGTGGCCCTTGTCCTTGGCACTGGTGAGGCTGCACCTCAAATCCTGTGTTCACTTTTGGGCCCCTCACTACGAGAAAGACAGTGAAGGACTGGAGTGTCCAGAGGAGGACAATGAAGCTGCGAAAGGCTCTGGAGCACAGGGTTTACAAGGAGCCGCTGAGGAAACTGGGGCTGTTTAATCTGGAGAAAAGGAGGCTGAGGGGAGACTTTCTCGCTCTTTACAACTTCCTGAAAGGAGGTTGTGTGAAGTGGGTGTTGGTCTCTTCTCCTAAGTGACCGGTGATAGCATGAGGGGAAATGGCCTCAAGTTGTGCAAGGGGAGCCTTAGATTAGATACTGGAAGAACTTCTTCACTGAAAGAGTAGTGAAGCACTGGAACAGGCTGCCCAGGGAAGTGGTGGAGTCGTCATCCTTGGAGGTGTTAAAAAAATATGTAGCTGTGGCACTTTGTGACATGATTTAGTAGGCACCATGGTGGGCTGATGGTTGGACTTGATGATCCTAGAGGTCTTCTCCAACCTCAGTGATTCTGTGATTATATGGCCCTCCGAATCATGGCAGGTGCCAGATTTTGTCTGGGAGCTCCTGGGCTGTGGTAATGCCAATTGTGGCACCAAGCTGCCTCTGTCCTCTCTAGAAGAAGGCAGAAGTGGGCCTCAGGTGGTGAAGCAGAGCAGCCCTAAGTGCTGGAGGAGCCAGGGCTGAGGTGACTGGTAGCATCTCCCTGATTTCAGGACAGATAGGCTGTGGGATTGGGCTGGCACAGGATGTGTTGCATCCTTTCTGCCCTGGTGACAAGTGCCAGCAGTACTCCCACAGCTTGACGGGATGCCAGGCACTGGGAAATACCTGCTTTGCTGTGTAGGGGTTGGAGAAGGGGCAGGGATCTGCTCTCGGCTCCTGGCAGTTCTCAGTCCTTTCTTAGGGGTGGTTTTGTGTGAGCAGAGCTGGCCTGAGTGTGGTTTTGAGGCTTTGTGGAGTGGCACATCATCTGTCTCAACTTGGGGCAAAGTCTTGGCCTCCGTGGCACCACCAGCCTGGAGCACAAGGGATTGTGCTGCCTGCTGGGAGAGCACGTGCTGCACTCTGTACTGTGCTCAGACAGACAGACAGGCGCTGTGCTGTGTATGGGCTGGACAGACAAACAAGGGTTGTCGTCATTCATATCCCCAGCTTTCCCAGCTGGCTGGGTGCTGGTGAGAGGCTGGAGGAACTCCAGGGATGGCTAGATGTATGTTCTCTCACTGCTCCCTGCGGCATAGCACTGCCAGAGGCCGGCAGGCAGAGGGTAGCAGAGCTCTGTGAAGTAGCCTCTAACAGAAACCGCTGCTCTACTTTCACCCTGCAGATATCCAGCTGCAGGCCTTGCTGTCCTCCCCTGGTCGAGGAGTCATCTGCCATCCTTCTCACCCACCACATCTCTAGCTAATCAAAAGTACGAAGCCCACCTCTCGCAGTTTCTCCCCACAAAGAATTTTTCTAGCTCTTTGAGCTCCTCTTTGCACCCTCCCCATTTTCTTCTAGGAGTGTAAATGCAGAGATCAAGCATGCTCTCGTGGCACAGACCTCCCAGACTGGCACTGGGTCTGTTTTCTGTGTCGGAGTGCTGCTTGCATAGCGCTTGATGTCCTGATTGCCCTAGCCCTGCTTCATGGGGCTGGCTGGCACTCTTGCCCCTCTGTGGAGAATTATGCGGTTTTCACATGCGTGGTTTGTCTGTTGGATTAGGATAGTCATGGTCTTCACAGCAGATATTGTGGTTTGTTCATGCAGAGGTTACCAGGAGGGTGGGATGGTGCAGAGTGAGACCCCAGCTCCCATCTACTCTATCGTGGTGCTGCACAATGCCCTGGGAGCTGGCTGGACTTTGCCAAGCTCTAGCATCCTGTCTTCCCTACAGGAAAGCCATTGAGGGGCTGGTGGCCCTCAGTGAGGACGGTTGTTCCCCCATTTCCATCCAGCAAATGGCATATGGTGAGTGCTGCGCAGAACGAGGCACCCTGACTGCAGGGCCAAGGTTGATTCCAACGAGGGCTGGGCAAAATGTGGGGAGAAAGGGAGGTTTTTTTACCCCAAAGCTGTCTGGGTGGTGCCTGGGTTGTCCCTGGGTGCTTCAGGGCTTGACAGTATCCCTGTCCTGGCAGTGGCTGGCGTGGGCTTCGGGCTTATGAGCGGCGCTTTCTCCATGATCAATCTCCTGGCAGACGCATTAGGGCCTGGCACCGTGGGCATCCATGGGGACTCGCAGCTCTACTTCCTGACCTCAGGTGAGTGACTGGCACCCTTTGCTCATGTCTGTGTTCACCACAGAGTCTCCCCTCTGTGCTGCGCCCTTTACCCATTTGAGCCCCATACAGACCTCTGTCACATCTCTCTGTGCCAGACCCTTCTTTCTGTCCCCTATGACCTCTCTACTTCACTGACACACTGGTCTGCCTCCACACCTCATAGTCCAGCCCAACACTGCCCATACACCCCTTTCCCAGCTCCTTTCCAACTCTCCCAAAGCCTGCAGGGCAGGACAGGGTGGGTGGTTCCCTAGTGACACCCCTGTGCCACTCCCCACAGCTTTTATGACCATGGTGCTGATTTTCCTTCACACCTTCTGGGGGATCCTCTTCTTCCACGGCTGCGAGCACCGTCGCTGGTGGGAGATCGCTGCAGTTGTAGTCATGCACCTTGCTGTTTCGGGGTCGGTGAGTAGCTAGGGGACACCCATGGGGTGTGCTGGTCTCCATGCTGGCAGGTTATGGACCCTTCACCAACAGAATCCCAGAACTGGTGTTCCCCCATCCTGCTCCACTTGTCAAGGTGGTGACGCAGGCACCCGTCCTGTCCTTGTCCTCTCCTGCCCACTTACCTGTCTTCTGTCCTGTCTTTTTCCCTAGACATTTTGCAACCCACTGTACGTGGGCAGCCTGGTGCCCTCCTACTTGCTGATGGCTATCGCTGCTGTCTGGGCTTACCTGCTGTCAGGGGGATCTGCCCAGAACGTGCGTCGCTTTCTGCTCTGTAAGTCCTGCTCCATAAAGGGGATGAAGGACCCTACAGGTCCCTCTGTGTACCAGGACCTATGCTGGGGTGGGAGGAGGGTATCCCAGGGGCTGGAATAAGGGCATCGTCTCCTTGGCTACCGGAATGGAGGAGATGCTAGGGTTTGGGACTGTGGTTGGCTTGTTGCTGCTGGGGAAAGTGGATGGGGTAAGGAGTCTGGTAAAAACTGACCCCCTCTTCTCTTGGTTTTTGCAGGCCTACGTAGTGAAGCCAGCCCCCAGCCGGGATCCTGAGGCCCTGTGGGATGTTCCTGTCTGCAGCCACCCCTGCCCTCCTTTCCATCCTGGCGGCAAGAACAGCCATCACCTTCTCTGCAATACTACTTCTCCTGGACTGAGGGACCCTGGCCAGTCCCAGCGGGGCAGGTGCTGGGGTCCAGCTGTGGCAGCCAGCCAACCGGTGTGGCTAGCTTGCTCCAGTGTCCTTTTGGGAGCCCTGAAACAGCTTAGTTTTGGGGGACCTGGCTTTGCTGGCCCTACTGTGAGTGGAGCCCAGTTAGCCTGCCTTGGAAGGATGCTACCTTGGACTGCTGGAAGCCTGAGCCCAAAGAAATCCATTTCTTCTACGCCCCACCACAGAAGACATGCTGTCCCCTGTGTCAGAGGGGGCCTCACATTGCCTTCTCACTGCAGGATGGAGGAAGTGGCTTTCCAAAATGCTACCGCACTGTGGGTTGCAGGTGACCACTGTGGTGCTACTTTCTCCGTTTCTTTGCCCATCTTCACTGCCCTGGGAGCCACGGCCCCGGCACTGGGCTGCAGTTGCTGCAGTGATCCAGCATCCTGGTGCAGTGAGGATGGTGCTGGGGGACCCGAGGGGACTGACAGCACTTTGGACGGGGAGGACAGGGTAAAGACCAAAGCATCCAGCAGACGTGGAGGGTGGTGGAGGGCTCAGGGGGAGACGCAACCCTGCAGGTGGTGCTGGCACAGCTTGGGGAGAGGGTTCAAGGGGCCATTCTAGGGGATATTGCTCTCTCCTGCACTTGTAGGGTGATTTTCAGGCAGGCACTGGCCCTGATGCTGTGCTACAGGGCTGGAAAGGAGAAACTGCTGTCAGGCTCCAAGCTCCAGGCTGAGAGGGCAGTTTTATCCACAGTGGGCTTTTGTACCAATAAAAGGAAGTACCACAGAGAAGCAGGGCTTTGTGTGGCCAGTGGTGCTGCCGTCGTGGGGAAAGCACAAGCACCCTGCAGCAGTGGTGATGCGTGCTGGTGTGATGGGTGGGTTAGGCAGCTGCAGACCCCAGTTGCCTGGAGGTCTTCCTTTTGCACTGTCCATCCTAACAGGGGCTGGGTTCTAAATGTTGCTGCTTTGGGGTGGAGGCTGCTGAGAGCTAGAGACCTGCAGGTTCCTGCCCTCTCCTGGACCTGGCCCCTTTCTCTTGGTTTTGGTGTGGCTATATAGCTCCCTGGGGCTTGGCTTTAGTTGCACTGGAGCTGCCAGGGAAGGTGGGAGGCAGTCATGGATATGGGACTGCTCCAGCTGTGGTAGAGCTGGAGGGAACTGCGTGGGAGCTGGCCAGTGAGGGAGCAGTGGCTCTGCCACCATCACCTCTGCCTCTCTCTAGCCCTACTGAGCTGTGGCTATGTTTTTCCAGTGCTTTGCACAAATACTAGGAGGAAGAAGTCCCAGAGCGATGGAGGGCAGGGCAAGCCTGTACAAGGAGCCCTGTACTGCTTGCTCTGGAGCTCTGCCCAGGGGATGGAGGCCAATGCTTGTGTGCTGGTTGGGAAGGGGTCCTTGCACGCCTCTCTCCAGCTCCACAGCTTCAAGCAAAGACAGTAGCAAGGGTTGGCACCATGGGAAGCTTTTACTTTTTTTTTTAATACACATTTTTACCTTTTTTTATAACAAAAATATCTGCTAGGGCCAGATGCTGCCCCAGGCAGTCTGTGTGAGCAGCTCGTGCAGCTGAGGGGTGCTGGAGTGCTGGCCCTCCCTCAGCCCAAGTGGGAGGGAGGGGAGGTGGCATGGCAGGCTGAGCCGGCAGGGCCAGGACCGCCACAGAGGCGTGGGGTTCATGCAGTGTTCTCAGTGGCAGCAGCTGTGTAGATGACCTTGGATTTGGTTGGAGAGTCCAGCCTGGCAGGGGATGAAGGAGGGGAATGTTAGAGCAGTCGTGGGGGCCCAGCTAATCCATCTTACTGCCCAAACGAACCCTCTTCACCCTCTTCTCATGCCCCTGACCCATGCCACATTCAGGCCCCCTCCTCCTGAAGCTCCCCATCGCTCACCTTGTGTTCTGGCTGCGGTGCTTGTAGATGTACAACAGGAAGGCCAATGCTGTGATGGCAAAGAGCACCCCGAAGAGTATGGCCAACACATCCCCTGCAAGCCAAGAACAGGCATGTTACATGGGGGATGGCCCCGGTGGAGGGAGAAGGTCAGCAGCCTGAAGGCAGCAGGGACATGAAGGCAGCAGCCTTGGCCTAGCGTGCTTACCTGCGTGAAATGAAGAGCTGGAGTGTCCATCTGCAAAGGAGACAAAGAGGATAAGAGCCAGCTGCACAAATACTAGGGCAGCCCTGCAAACCCCCTGTGGCTGCCTGCTCCCAGCTCTGTACGTGGCTGCCAGAACACCCCTTCCCAGGGAGACGCATCCCTCCCTGGCCACCTCCCACTCCTTCAGGTCAGCTATGCACATACCTGCTGCTTCTGAGCCATCACCATCTGGAAAAGAGACAGCACTATTCAGAGGGTGCCCGAGGTGTTTCAGGAGGGAAGCGTCAAGCCTGCAGGGCTTCAGGCTGTGCTACCAAAGCAAAGCTGCTTGCAAGTATCTTCCTCACCCACAAGGAGGCAGGGGAAAAGCTGCCTGCTGGATCTCCAGCAGCTTGCAGCATCTAGCTGCTGGAAACCTGGTCCTGACACTACCAGAAGCATTGAGGGCAGGGAGGGAATAAAAAGAGATCTCTGAACCACAACCCACAGAGAAGTCTCAATGAGCTCAACTCCTCCACCACTGCTGTCTCTGCCTGGAAAACAGGCGGGCAGGGTTACAAGCACTGCAGCACCTCACAGCTGCACCAAACCCCACAGGAGACCTTGGAGAGGGGCAGGAGGGTGAGCCGAGTAGGCAGTGATGGTGGGGAAAGCTGCCTGTAGGAAGGTGGTGAACAGCCTGGGAGGTGGCTGTGGCTGGCAGGGCATGCTAGAGAGGGGTGTCTCGGTGGCCCTACATGAAGGGTGGGGGCTGTCCCAGGCAAATATTTAACCAATGTGGCTTTTAAACAGCTGCATTATCATCTGTACACTGCTCAGGTATTGCGCACAGAGTGGCACTATCTGTGGGCTGTATCCAGCTGCATGGCCACTGCAGGGAAACCACTACCTTCACCCAGTAGCCAGGGGCAGTTCTTCTGAACAAGGGGTGACTGGGGAAAGATCAACAAGCGTGGGCATAGGAGGTGCAACTGCAGGAGAAAGGAGATATGATCCCGCAGCACCCCATATTAGCACTCAGTGGCCCCAGGGAAGTTATCAGCACTGAAGAGATAACCAGCATTCCCACGCACCCAAGGCAAGGGACCAGTATCCTTATGTGGCAGTACTCAGAAGTGGTCCTGGCACTCCAGGAACCAGGGCTTTGTTAAAGTGGGGATTGGTTAGATAGAAACAGCAAACAAGGAAAGGAAAAAAGGTAAGCTGAGTAATTTGCCCCTCATCCCAGCCCTGGTGGCTGGAGGCTTTGGAACAGCTTCTGCAAGAAAGTGGTAAAAGAAAGGCTTGGAGGTAAATGGAAAATATGATAAAGTATCTAACAGGTTTACCAAAGATAGAGCATGCCAGCCTAACCTGGTATCTTTCTTTGATAAGTGATATTCTAGACAAAGAAAATGTGGTAGATTTTATCTCTCCCAACTTCAGTGAAGCATTTGATGCAGTGCCACATGGGAAACTGCTAGCCAGGCTGAAGGCCACAGTGATTAAAAGCCTGCAGCCGTTCATGAGCTGGCTGCAGGTAGGACGGTGAAGGGAAGTGCCTTGCACACTGTGTGTGGTTACAGAGGCATTGCCTAAGGGCCTGGGACCAAGCCTGTTTCTATTAGTGCTATTTCTATTAGTCACCTTGACACAAGGTGTAGGAAATGCCATTAAAACAAGAAAGGAACAGGATGTTAGACAGAAAAAACCCAGTGACCTCAAAGAGCAGCAACAGGCAAGAATTCAGCAATGCAGAGCGATAGTCACACCTGAGGATTAACAGGAATTTCTATTCATTATTGGAAGCCACCAATGCAAGAAAGACCATCAAGGATGAACTGAGGATGGGCAGGCAGAGATGTGTTGGGCAGGGGATGGTCGGCCTGTCCAGGATGGCTGAGTGGCCGTACTGGCAGAGCACAGTCTTTGGGAAGAGGAATCCTGCACTGCCCTTGCTGCAGGGCTTGGCAGCAGGGTGTTCACTGCAGCTCCTACCAAATAAGCTGTTACGTTTGGGGATGAAGAAACTAGTTGAATGCTCGGACCTGGCTGTTTGCCTTTGACCATACATTTTCTAGTCCTGCTACTGTTATTTCTGCAAGACTGAGGATAGGTAGGTTTGCAGATTAGTAGGTTTGCAGACGATGTTAAGCTGGGAGGTGATGTGGATCTGCAGGAGCATAGGGAGGGTCTGCAAAGGGATCTGAACAGGCTGGACCTCTGGGCTGAGACCAATGGCATGAGGTTTAACAAGGCCAAATGCCGGGTCCTGCACTTGAAGCCCAACAACCCTGTGCAGCTACAGACTAGGAGAAGGGGGTGTTGGTTGACAGCCAAGTGAACATGAGCCAGCAGTGGCCCAGGTGGCCAAGAAGGCCAATGGCATCTTGGCTTGTATCCAACATGGCGTTGCCAGCAGGTCCAGGGAGGTTATTCTCCCTCTGTACTCCGCACTGGTGAGACAGCACCTTGAATCCTGTGTTCAGATCCAGGTCCCTCACCACAAGAAGGATGTTGAGGCTCTGGAGCAAGTCTACAGAAGAGCAACAAAGATGGTGAAGGGGCTGGCGAACAAGTCTTGCGAGGAGTGGCTGGGAGAGCTGGGGTTGTTTAGCCTGAAGAAGAGGCTGAGGGGAGACCTCATTGCTCTCTACAACTACCTGAAAGGAGGTTGCAGAGAGGAGGGAGCTGGCCTCTTCTTCCAAGTGACAGGGGGCAGGACAAGAGGGAATGGCCTCAAGCTCCTCCAGTGGAGCTTCAGACTGGATATCAGGAAAATTTTTTTCACATAAAGGATCATCGGGCACTGGAACAGGCTGCCCAGGGAGCTGGTTGAGCCACCTTCTCTGGAGGTGTTTAGAGGATGGGTAGATGAGGTGCTCAGGGACATGGCTTAGTGGCAGATAGGAATGGTTGGACTCAATGATCGATGAGGTCTTTTCCAACCTCATGATTCTATGATTCTTTGATAATATAGTTCCTAAAAACTGATCCTCCCCACACAAGATAAGACAAGTGCAGGAATGGTAGAAACCAAGACCCCGGGACCAGCTCTGCTCCTAGTCACTTGCCAGACAGGGCTAACTCATGCAAATAGTGCATTTCTGCAAGAGACATGAAGCCCCAAGACTCTCTCCTCACCCCATCCCTGCAGCTGGGTGCAGCCTGAGCACATTCATGCGTGCCTTACCAGCAGGCAGATGCTTTGCTGGAGGCAGGGTGGTCTGGAAACTCGCCAGCACCTGTCGCCCATGCAGGCCCTTCACCGGCCTGTAGTTGTTCTGCAGAGGTCTGCTGTCATCGTTTCTCAGGCTCATCACCAGCATTGACATCTGGAAGGAGAATGGCGTGAGCATGGTAGGGTTCATCCCACCTTAGGCAGCCAGGTTGGCCCCAGGAGAGGGGAATGGATGGTGCACACTTGCAGGGAGAGTCTGGGCAAGACCCAGTGTGGAGCTCCTTGCCCTGACAGACCTGGTAATGAGAGATCAGCATGGTCTGGTTGAAGATTGTCCATTTCACTGTTTGGAAGCAGGGAGGGGTGGTCAGAGAGCCATTGTAGTGGAAGTACTGTTTCAGGTTGTCAGGCAGCAGATCTGCTATGTTGAATCCAGACACCAAGACTTCCTCACCTGGGAAAAGAAACAACGTGGGAGTGAGACAAGGAAACCATTTGGAGGAGAACAGGTAGGACCAGCATGGAGATTACAGGCAGCCTGGCACTGCATATGCCAGTGTCAACACTGCTGCAGAACAAGCAGTGGGTTTGCCCTGGAGGCAGGGGAAAGCACATGCAAGCAGAAGGCACCTTGGAAAGCCATCTCTGTACAAGCTGTGCAATGCTCCCCTTCTCATGGACATACAGTGAAATGCCTTCTGCAGCCTCTCTGCTGTGCAGCAGGTTTCTCTGCTGGACTGCAGCCCCTGAGATAAGTATGAGAGGTGAGAGGACCTTACCTTTTCTTTGGATTTTGTACAGATGCTGGAATATTTCCTGATAATATGGGTTCTCTCTTGGCCCAACCTGCAACACAGACCCCCCCATGGTAATGATGAGCACAGAAGCCAAACAAAGACTAACTGGTGCTGGCAGAGCCAGCAGGTAGGAACCACTCTCAGAGAGTGGCATCCTGTCCCAGTGACACCTTCCTCCCATCAGGGCTGCTCTGTCTTCACTGTCCCCTTCTCCCCAGGAAAGTTTGTGCCTTTGCCCGTCCCTAGAACTGTGTCTGATTCTGCCCACCACAGTCCCACCCTCCCCCTGCTACTACCCCTTCTTGTCCGGGGCTGAGCCATGGACTCACCTCTAGGAAGGCTCCCAGTACAGCCAGTCCATCTGGCTGGACCTTTGCCTCCTCAAAGCCGTTGTACTTGGTGTTGTAGTGGACCACATGGATCTGTGAAGGAAATATGCAATGATGATGCAGGACAGGCACCTCCAGGAGGTACTCTTACCTGCTGGAGCAAGAACAAGGAGAGATGTGCACTCCTAACAAATACCCCTCCTAGGAGGGGAATATGCTGCTGGGGCTGAGTAAACATGCTGCTGTGAAGCAGCAAGCATGAAGGTCTGCCCACACGAGCTTCCCTGGTTCAGGGGCAGCAAACCAGCACCCTGCCCTAGATACCAGGGGGTCACACTGCACAATTAGGCTCAGTTTGAGGACAGCAACAAGAGAAGTAGGGTTAAAACCAGATGGAAGCTGGCAGAGCAGGAGGACAGTGTGTACAGAGTAAACAGCCCCACAGCTCCCAAAGCAAGCTGCTGACAGCCACCTAGGGATCTGGTTCCCCCAGCCTGGGAACCGACACAGTTCCAGCTCCGTCAGCCCCGGTCCAGGCTGCAGCATGGGGATACACCACAATGCTCAGATGCAGCCAGCCCCAGCCCACCTGTGAACTGAGCATTCTAGAGGGTGTTGTCCTTGCCTCTGCACTGCAGGCTACAGCACATCTGGCTCTTGTTTTAAGTGCTCAGCACCAAAGCATTGGGCTCCTGCGCCAAACTCTGCTGCTGCAGCGCTACCCAGGGAGCAGGGATCTTGGCCAAGGGTTACAACACCCAGGGACAACCAGGACCATGGGTTAGGAGAAGGACGGCACTCCAGTACCCTTACTACTCAGCACTCTGGGAAGCAAGGACGCATCCATCACTACAAGGACTCCTTACCTCAGCTCCAAAGCGGTGCCCATTGACAGTGTGCTCCGAACCGGGTCCTGATGGTGAGCCCCAGTGCAGGTGCAGCTGCACAGCTCGGTACTGCTGGGCATAGCCACCAGTGATGGCCAGGGACTCAGGCAACGTGAGGACAACTGCAGAGGCAGAAGGAAGAGGTTGGTCAGTAAAACAAAGCCCAGTCCATCTCACAGGTACACAGCAGAGGTTTCTCAAGGGAAGGTGGTCACCCTGGGCTTGTGAAAATTGATCAAAACAAACGAACATGCTTTAAGTCTTTAATGAGGCTACGGGCAAGTCAATATCCTGAGATGTGCCAATACAGCATGGTTTAACTTTTGACTTTAGGTTGTAGGACATCCCAGTAAATAGATCAGCATCAAAAATAGCTGCTATGTAAATGCTGGAAAGTGAAAAGCCTCTCTGCAGAAACTCCCATGGACCAGGTCCAAGTCAAATATTATCCAACAATTTATTCAGTAAGTGAGAATAATATAAAGAGATTGTGGATAAAATTAATGGAGAAAGATATTGGTAGAGACGTGAATATCTATGAGAGCAGGGTGGCTGGTCAGAGCTGTGGCTGCCCAAGGAGGTAGTGGAGGCCCCATCCCCAGAAACATTAAAGGTCAGGTTTGATAGGACTCTGAGCAACCTGATCTAGATAAAGATGTCCCTGCTCCTGCAGTGGGGGTTGGGCTAGGTAATCTGTAAAGGTTCCTTCTAGCTAAACACACTCTATGATTCTATGCTTCCACGGGAGCAGGGCAGTTGGTCAGAGAATGCTGCAGCTCTTGGCAAGCCGAGATCTTTCAAATAAAGCAGCCCATGAGTATATGACAGCACTGGAGTTGGTGACAGGAGAGCATTAAATCTTTTGAAAGCATTTAGAACTAGAATTTTGCCTCTTTGAGTACAGTAAATACATACTTGCTTTTTTTTTGCCTTTAACGTGGTTTAGCTGGTATCTTGGACCCATGCAGCAGTGTGGCAAATCCAAAAGCTGAATTACCCAGACACTTGGCAAAAATATTAGGAGCATCACTGGATCCTGGGAAAGTGTCCTGTCCTAAACACCTTTCCCTCATTTTTAATGTCAACTCTTTTCCTTCTTCCTTCTTTATAGGTGAAGTGTCCCTTAGTCATATCACCGAGCTAGGGTACAGACCTGGGATTAACCACATAAGGCTGTGATGAGTCATTTCTCTCCTGTGCTCCCTGCCACTGGGTTCAGAGATACAAAACTCAAATATGGGAAGTGGGAGACTGCTCCCTCCCTGGGAATTTATCAGCTATTGAATTTCTTCTGTACATCTAAATTGATGCATTCTTCTATGAGCTACCTGAGTCATTTTCAGGGCCTCGATAAAGCTTATGCAGCATATACTCTTTCTATTACCATAAGGATTAACTGTACAAATATCTTACTGACTTGGAACTCTTTATTTATTTATGGCTTTTCATATAGCAGACCAGTAGTTGACAGAATAAAAGAGGCATCTTATACGCATGTGAAAAACTAAACCCCACTCAGCCCCACAGCAATGAACATGCTCTGACTGCTTTTCTAAACACCAAGCAACACCAGATGCCAGGGTGTCTGAAATAGCAACTACTGAGCTCAACTAGTTTAACTCTGCAGGCACACTAGGGCAGGAGGCCATAATATAAAGCTCTGTGCACGCACCACACGGCTGATCTGACCATGCACAGCAAGTCCAACCTGTTGAGTTCGGTGTGTACACAGGTCAACCCCATCTCACTAGCTACCAGGGTAAGGAGGTTCCTTATCACATTGTCAGCAAGCTTTAAAGTCCCTTTCTCTGCCACTTTTTCTTAGCTTTGGGACTGGCAGACACCAGCATGCATGAAACATTTTGCTTGCTCCCAGTAAAAGCTAGTAGCAATAAGGACCCACCATCATCCCCAGTTGTGGAGTAATGAATGGGAAGCAGATGTGGTTTTCCTCTGTACCTGGCATGATGAGATTGATACTGAAATATTGTGAAGAAGTTGTTCTCCAGACTTCCTAAAAACATTCCAGAATTGGAGAAGGAGGGGGGAAGAATATAAAGAAAATTCTTAAGATCTTCAGGCAGCATCCCAAAGTACTGACTTTGTGAAGAAGTGCGCCAGTGCTCAGCCCTCAGAGACTAAGGGTTAGGTACCTTAAAGGCTAAGTCACATCAGAGACTGACTAGTCTTTGAAAGTGAATGTGGGAGAGGAGCCAACAACTTCACACTTGCATCAGAAACACCAGGGACACATGGGTTATAATAAATTCCTGGAGACAGCTTTCAAAGGCAACGACTGAGTAGGGAGCTCTTCATCTCCTGGTTTCTCCCCTCTAGCCAGGAAAGCACATGGATCTGTAAAGGCCCAAGAGCCTGATGATTCCGTTTTGGTCTTGAAGGCAACACAATAGCAGCCTAGCAGAGAATCCCCTTCCCAGAGCCCAGAGGAAGGGCAGAGAAGCCTGGTCCTTCTGGAAAAGGCTGAGTGGGCTCTGCCTGTGCTCCATTCCCTACTTGTGTCTTTGCACCCACCTGTGTGCCCGTTGTTGGTCAGCCTGAGCTTCTCGCTGGCAGGCAGGCTGTAGCCAGAGAGCTGGATCGGACGCAGCTGAGGGCTAAAGATGGTCTTGGCTGTGTCAATGTTGATGGGTGATTGCATGTTGCCTGCACAGGCCGGGTTGTATGTACCCCAGTGCTCCTGGTCTGGTAAAAGGAGGAAAGACCCAGTGAGACCACCTGGGCAAGAAGCCCTTCAGAAAGGGAGTTTGGAGGGTGGCAGGGAAGGGGATGGGCACTGGCCAGGAAACGAACCAAGCACATAGGGTTAGTTTCCATCAGGTTAGCTTGGAAACAGCTCTGTGCCACTATATGACTGTTTGCAGATGTATCAGAAAAGGTCTGGGAGCATGGTGAGCTGCCAGGAAAGTCTATTTTTGGGGTGTTTGGGAAGAGTGCGAGAAGATCATTTACAAGTGGACTTGGCAGACCTAGGATCTGCTGCTCTGCAGCTCATCATACACTTGCTGCCTTGCATGGCTTGGCCCCTGTGGCAGTTATTGACCCACCACTTTACCTGCTCTGCTACTTGAGTGAGGCACCACACTTGTACCTTGTAAGATCACACAAGTTTGCTGCCACAGGATTCTCCATCATTAACTGTACTGGTATAGCCATCCAAAGGTCCATCTCACATGGCTGAGGTAGCTGCTTAAACTGCCACCTCTCCCCACTGCCACAGCTGGGATAAGTGCAGCTGATGCTCCAGAAACTTCCCCTTACTGCTTCTAGCATTATCTTGGACCAGGCACCTGCAGCTCAGCCCTTTGCAGGACAGCTGCAAAGATGGAGCTAGGCATTAGCAAGTCCAAGACAGCCCCCAGTCCTAAGCAGAGTGATAGTGCCTGGCCTGACCCACCACCACAGCGGGAAGGGGGGTATTTGTGCTACTGCTGCAGCGATGCCCATCATAGGTACTGTGGAGAAGCCCCCAAGCCATGATGGGAGGGCTGGGTCAGTCATAATGCAGAGGGAAGGTGACAGAGGACACAGGTGAGGACACAAGCTAATCCCTGGGCAGGTCAAAGTCCCATCACTGGCTGTAAGTCCAGCCTGGAAAGCCCAGCCTGCTTCCCCATTTGGCACAGGATCAGGGGAGCTCCCATTCAGGGAGGAGCCCTACCCTGAGGGACATCCCCCCCAGACCCAGAGGGCTGAGGAAACCTGTGGAGGATTTGCTCCTTCCTGAAAAAATTGGAGCAATCGCCAGCTCTTCAGCTCATCTGTACCCAGGTACAGGCACTGCTGAAGCATCAGGGTCAGACAGGAGGGAAAGGTAAGCCATGGAGTGCGCACAGGAGCCCTGTAATCATTAACCACAGCTGGCTCTGGCCCAGGGTCTGCTGGGTGGTAGGAAAAAAGCAGGAGTAACTGCAGGGTATTTACCTTCATAGCTCCAGTGACTGTGGCCAGGACCTTGAAAAAAAAGAGAAAAACCCACGTGAATGGAAGGGAAAGGTTGGCAGCATACACACCCCTGCCAGGCAGTACTCCTGGCCCGAGCAGTAGGTCTCTGGGCTCCCACTGCTTTCAGTCCTCCTCCTTGCCTTCAACTTCTCACTCCTCCTGCTGCCCCTGCAAAGAGGATGCTACCAAAAGATGTTTTTCTCCCCTGACCAGGGCCAGGTCTCCTGCATGCATCAGCCTAGAAGGAAAGCTCCAGGGCTTGACGCTTTGTTATCATCCTTATAATGGAAAAATCATAGATATTGTCTTCCGTCAGTGAGAAGCCGTCCCAGTGCTTTTTCAGCTACTCTGGAGCAGCCAAAACCTCCTGCTGTCCCAAGACAAAACACGGAGGCAGGTTTGTAGCTTCCCTGATAAGGCTCTGTAAGCGAGAGCAGGGGAGGAAACAGCTGTCCTGTTGGCACTCCGGTGATGACAAAGTGCTGGAGGGACTGTGGGGACGGGCAGCTTCCCCACCATGAAGAGTCTCAGCAGCAAGCTACGTTGCACCACGGATGCCCTCCTCCCACCAGGGAAAGGAGCCCCAGCAGTCTCAGTGGAGGAATCAAATGAGCAACAAACCCTCATCTTCCTCCACAGCGAGTGCCTGTACCATGGGCACAGAGTGCCACAGAAAAACATGCCAGATCAAACACCCAGCTCCTGTCCTGGCAGCCCTCTGCCCCAGAGAAATCATGCACCCCAATTCCCACGCAGAGCTGCATGATGGTCCTGCCGCACACAAACCCTTTCCTCAGGAGACTTTATTGCCCTCTACAACGACCTGAAAGGAGGATGTGGAAAGGAGGGAGCTGGTTTCTTATCCCAAGTGCTAGGGGATAGGACAAAAGGGAATGGCATCAAGCTCCACCAGGGAGGTTCAGGCTGAACATTAGGAAAAAAATTTTCATGGAAGGGGTCAGTGGGCACTGGAACAGGCTGCCCAGGGAGGTGGTTGAGTCATCTTCCCTGGAGGTGATCAAAAGACAGGTGGACGAGATGCTGAGGGGCATGGTTTAGTGTTTGACAGGAATGGTTGGACTCGATGATCCGATGGGTCTTTTCCAACCTAGTGTTTCTGTGATTCTGTGCAAAGCAGGAGGAACTTCTGCACATCCCGCCTCATCCATGGGGTGAGACAGTAGCCGGAGCAGGGCAGGAAGCACCTTGGTGTGTCCCCAGTGTGTCCACAGCTGAGGGTACTCCTAGTGTGCAGATTTACACAGAGAAAAGCCACCCTGGGACAAGTCCTGAGAATATCCTGGTGCGGTCCACTCATCAGGCCTCACACCACCACACTCCTCCACAGCTGCCAGCAAAGCCCAAACTCACAGAACATCACTGGAGCTGGCCTTAGAGCCTCTTCTCAGATTTCCCCACCCAAATACCTTGGGAATCACCAGCCCTTTTGCATGCAACCAGCTCCAGGCAAAGGGATGTGAGGCTTGGATTTGTCACAAGCAGAGAAATGTGGCCTATAAGGATTATGCCCCTGCCCTGACTGGCACAACAGGAAACTTGTGGGCTCCTCCTCTGCCTTGTCCTTACTAGCATGCTTGTCAATGCAGAGAAGCTGTTGTCACATCCCACCCAAAAAGAGCAGGAGCTGAGGATAATGGTGTTGGACAGGCTTGGGGTGAAGGCGTCTATGTACCTAGCAGTGAGGGGCAGCATTTGGAGTCATTTCCATCACCTCCCCAGGGTGGAAGGACATGGAATCACAGAATCACACAGAATCACAGAATAACCAGGTTGGAAGAGACCCACTGGATCGTTAGGTCCAACCATTCCCACCAATCCCTAAATCATGCTCCTAAGCACCTCATCCACCCTAACCTAAAACACCTCCAGGGACGGTGACTCAACCACCTCCCTTGGCAGTCCGTTCCAGTGCCTAACCACCCTCTCCGTGAAGAACTTTTTCCTAATCTCAAGCCTAAATCTCCCCTGGTGGAGCTTGAGGCCATTCCCTCTCATCCTGTCCCCTGTCACTTGGGAGAAGAGGCCAGCTCCCTCCTCTCCACAACCTCCCTTCAAGTAGTTGTAGAGAGTAATAAGGTCTCCCCTCAGCCTCCTCTTCTCCAGGCTGAAATGGAGCAGCATTTAGCAGGTGCAGTCCATCCCCAATACTACCTCTGTCCCTTGGCAGGGTCAAATGCCTACAAGGCTTGCTGGATTGCAAGAGGGGCTCAAGCAGGCGCTGCTCCGGTCCCCGTCCCTGCTGCTGACAACAGATATCGACAGCCACTTGCTATTAATAGGAACAGATTCCATCTCAGGGGTGAGAAAGGAAGAGGCACACTTTCCCAGGCCCAGATGTCCTAAGCAAGACCCTGGCTCAGTAGGATGCTGCCCTCCTTTCAGCAACAATCCATGCATAGGCGCTGCCGGGAGCCTTTGGTGCAGCTGCTGCTCTGAAGAGAGCATGGCCATGGCAAAACCAGGCTGGAGGGTGCTTAGGCACACCAGGAGTCGCAGAGATGGGAACAGCCCTCAGGGCTTGCTCCAGCATCACGAGTGACTCATCTCTGCAGTGCTTCTGAAGCTCAGGAGTGATGTTCTAGAGTCACTTGACCAGGTGAAGGGTTGTCTCAGATGCATACGAGGGGGCAGCAAGCTGAGTCAGGCAGGAACACATGTGCCCCAGGACAGGCTGCAATGCCCTCTCCATGCCTGCTTGCATGGTACTGCCTAGGGGTAGACCCAGCTGTGCTGCAGAAAGCTGAGATTCATCCTGCACACCTTGCTCACACAAAGGTTACCTGCTCCCCAGACAGTGATTATGCATCAAAATCCACAGTAAAACAAACCTCTTCTAGAAACCTGACTCCCACAACTTGCCCCATCTGGCTTTATCATCTACATAACATGGTCATGGCTCACGTACAAGAGCTGTGTTTGCTGCTTCCTAGGCAGGATTCCCCTCCTGGAGCATGAGGGTGCCTGTTAGTACAGGAGCACTCGCTTTGGGACAGTCCTGCCACAGATAAAGCACAGAAGTCCTGGAGTTGGCATGTGGTGCCTTGATTCATTCTCTGCACATGCCTCAACCAGCAGGACCCACCCCAGCACCCCACTTTTTACTCACCTCCAGGGACTCTGCCTTCACAGAAAGTAACTCAAACATCACAGATTGAGCAATAGCACCATACTGGCACCTGCCCTGCTGTGTCAGCACTGTACCACTCACCCCAGGCTCCCACGTACCCCCCTGCCCCTCTGTTCCCACAGCTGAGGGGGATCTGAACCCTTCTTGCAGCCTCCTGCCAGCTCATCTCGGCAACTCTGAATGCCCAGAAGGCTGCAGCTGCCTCCAGCAGTCAGTCTGATCCATACCAACTGAACAGACTTGCCCAAAAGGTCTCTTGGCATCACCGCCAAGAGGACCCATGAACAATTATCCGTGTACTGAAGCCACCCAAGAGCATTTCCCTATCCTGTGGATCTGGCTGTAGCTATGTCACAGCCAGGCCACCCACTTGAGGAGGTGTCTGGCAAGCCCAGCTGTGCAGGGTTGGGTCCCTTTGGCACGTGCACCTTGTGCTGCAAGAGAGCACATCCCAGGCACTAGGTTGGGCTCCTGGCATCTGCCCTGGCCTCCGCATGGCTTGTAGGAGCCCTGCAATATGCTGGTCCCTTCCACATGGGGGCATTGGCAATATCACAGCCCTTTGCCATGAACATTAACCTACTGCCCTGCCCAAATGCAGATTTGCATAATTTCATCCTGCCTCCCACGCTCCCCAACGGAGCACGTCTTCTCCCTTGAAAAGCTGTGCTGTGCCAGGTCTCCTGTCTGCTGAACCGCTGCCACTCACCATATCACCATATCAGACGTGGATGCACCTCAGCGGTGGCTGCTGCAGCTCTTTGCATGCCCTGCCCTCCCTCCGGACACCCACAGCCCTGGCATGGGCTGCAGAGCACTTCCAAAAACGTGAGAGGAAACAGACTTGCTGCTGCAATGAGCACATTGTGAGATAACATGAAAGAAGAGAATTTCTTGCAGGAATCACAGCACAAAAACGTAGCAAGTCGCCCACAGGAGCTGCCTGCTCTTGCCAGTGAGAAATTCTCCGTATTCAGCCCCGCAGAGTCCCCTTCCTCCAGCCTGTGATCCAGCAGAGTTTCCTCCTTTTACTCACCCCCTCCTTTACGCTTTCTCCCCGTTTCTCACTCTGTCTCAGCCCTCCCATTTTGGGATACTAGCACTGCTGCAAGAGCCAGCTCCCTCCTTGACATCCAACACCATCCAACAACACTTTCCTGCCGCGTTCAAGCAGACGCTGCCATTACCAGCGTGCTGCTCAGCATGTTCTGCAGCCTGGGAGGAAGGGGAGGAAGGGTTAGGAGCAGCTTTTGGCAGGGTGAGGAGCTAGCACGACTGCGGGCCAGTGCTATCCCCCCGTAGAAAAGGCACCAATGCAGCAGGCTGCGCCCAGGAGTAGAGCTCACCGCGGGGACAGAGGGTTGAACCATGGGTCCAAGGGACTCAGGATCATTTACACAGAGCAAGAGGCACCCCTCAGCAGAGTCAGGCAACAGTGGGGAGACCAGAGGGTCTCTTGTATTTGCTTGCCTCCTCCATCCTTTATTTTTCGTATTCTAGGGGACACAGAGTCTGAAGCTGCTGCAGGGCAACTAACAATGCTGGAAAACATGTGCCGTTGGTGGCAACACAGCCATCAGTACTACATACCTGCCTTGAACTCCAGCAGAAGTCCAACACCTTGTGTGTGGTGGACAGAACCATGGGCTCGCTTCTAGCTCAGACTTCCAGCTGGACACACCATGCCAGAGCCTCCTCTCCCAGTTGGTTCCCAACCCTGGGCCAGATCTGGGTCAAAGTCTTGTGGGATGAGGCTGGTTTGCAGGGGAGTGCCAGGTCAGGACCATCTTGCTGTGCCCCCAAGGGAGGAGCCCCTTTCTGCAGGTCAGTCTCAAGCTGTGGTGGGACCAGTAGAGCTCATGTGCCAGAGAGGAGGGAAAATGTGGTGTCATTCCCAATGCTCAGTGAACCAGGATGTACCAGGGTACACAGAGATGCACAGAATACAGGTCCAAAGCAGGGAGCAGCCACAGAAGCCAGGTCCCAGCCTACATCCAGGCACCACATCCCTTGAAAGCAATAACCTGATCACAGTACCCAGGCTGTGCAACTGTGCTGATGCTGCCCACAGCCAGCTCCTCAGGCCAGGCTGTGGCAGACACGGCACAGACATTGAGTTAGGGCAGTGGGGTGCATGATGTGAGAGCATTCTTCGGCCAAACTCCACAAGAAGCCTCTCTAGAGGAGGGCTGTGCCATACCAGCCATACCTCCCCCAGTACAGCCCTGATTTCTCCATACAGACACGCACCCCGTGTGGCACCTATGTCCCTTCAGCTCAGAACACCATCCTGTGCACCACACATGGGGTCACTGATCCCTTCCAAGCCCAGCGGCATTAAAGCCTCTTTTTGTTTATAAACTCTGACCCACTGCAAGCCTTTGGGATCAGCCTTTAATCCACCACTACTAGCACAGGTTGCTGTGGGGATTGTTCTTTGTGCCCCTGTGGGAGCACTGTGTGGGCTGTGGGGCCCAAGGCTGGGCCAGCTTCTCCTGAGAGAAGCAAGAGTTTGGGTGGAGGAAGGCATAGGGCAGGCTTTACTCCAGGGCACATTCCTGCTCCCTGTGAACTCAACTGCCCCAGCAAGTGCCAGGGGAAAGAGGAAGCGATTGCAGAGTGCTACAGAAAAGGGCCATCCCAGAAGAAAGGGTAAAAATGGGGGAATTCCAGGGGACAGATCAGTGCTTGGAGCTGGAGAATGGGATGAATAATGTATATTAAGCAAGATAAATGGCCTCAGACAGAGGAAAAAGGAATTCTGGGATGAACAAGAGGAGGACAAAGAACAGGACAGGTCTGAATAGGATGGAGAGAGGAAACAGGCTGAAGTGGGAAAGGGGGTTATTGTTTCCCAAAGACAGCTGTAACTCCAGACTCTGATCTCTAAACAAGCCAGATGCCCCTCAGAGAGCAACTCCATGACAAAGCCCCAGCGATGACTCCTCAGCTGCTTGTGCCAAGTGCCCAGGGCTGGGGGGTCACCAGCTCTACCTTGTGCACACACCCCAAGGAAGAGGGAACCATCACATTACCCGACAGTGGTGCTGAGAGCAGCTTCTAGCACCTGGCAGGTCCCTTGGTACGAGATCTGCTTCCCCACAGGACTCCAGCCGAATCTTCAGCCTCTAACACTGGTATAAGACGTGCCAGGCTGACTGTTCCATACCTACCTCCCTATCACTTCCCACCCCTCATACCTTTCTCCCATCTCCATCCTAGTCTCCCCACTCACCCATCCCAAACCCACGCGATGCCCAGCCCCGTGCTGCCAGCACACCACATCAGTATGCTGAAAGCCTGATGCCCTCCCACCCTGCGGCTGAAGTTGCTTCATCTCTGTGGCAAGGACCATCTGCATCCCCATCCCTGTCCAGTGCTCATCCTGGCAGGAGCAGCTCTGGTATGAGATGTGAATCACTGCAATAACAAAGACAGCTCCTGGCACCAAACAATTGCCCGTCCGCACCACAAAGCAGCTGTCCCGGCACAGGTCAGGGCAACTCCTTACCAGAGTTAAAACCAAGGGCACACTACGAGGCTGAGCCCGGGAAACAAACCGACAGGCAAAGCTGGGATGAGGAGCGCAGCCAGGGACAGGAATGTCCCAATGCAGCGCTGAGCCTCACGAGAGCAAATACATGGCAGCACCCCAAAAATCCCTGCTGAGCACTGGCAGCGCCATGATCCACAGTCAGAAAAGAGACCAAGACCAAAGACATGGGACTTTTCCCCACCCTGAAATCTGAAAACTCCCATGTTGCTATGAACAGAGCTCCGAGAGTGTGGGGTCACACCACCATCCAGCCCTCAAGTACAGGCACGTACGCCAAGTCCCATGGGGCAGACCCCCACCATCTCTGCATCGGGACCAGAACCTGCCCTCCCTGGGATGTAGGGGGTTGAACGTGGGTGCAGAGCCGGGCAGAGCAGACCCCACTGAGGGGAGGCCACGCTGCAGGACAAAGGGGACCAGCCACCATCCCGCCACGCCTGGGACCAGGGCTGGACCCTCCAAGCAGCCCCAGCGGCTGCACAGCCCCAGATGCCCCTTACCAACTAGCTGTGACCCCTCTAACCTGATAAAAAGGGACTTGGTGGGGAAAAGGGCTGCAAACAAGGCTGGGGCTCCCAGCCCCTGGGCAGGGGTCGCGCTGTGCACAAGTTGGCGGGAGAAAGGGACAAAGGGACGTGCTCGGGGAGGCAGATCCCACAGCTGGATGATGCTGTGGGGACCCAGCCTCACTAAGGAGCCCCGTGCTGGGGCACACCTGGACCCCTAAAAAGGGTGGAACGGGAGGTGCAACAGAAGGTACTGCAGACCTCCTCTAAACACAGTAGCTCCCCCCCCCACCAAGTTCCCCAGCACTGGGGAACCCCTCTAAAGCATCGGGCGTCCCAAACCCGTACACAGGGGTGCCCCACATATCAAGGATCCCAAACCCAGCAAGGGAAGAACCCCGTGCATCAACACATCCCGTGCAACGGGGACCCCAAACTCAGTATTGGGGCGCTCCGTGCATCACTGCGCCCGGGCACCTGGGACCCCAAATCCAGCATCGGGGATCCCAAACCCACCACCGGGGGTGCCCCACGCATCAGGATGTCCCGCGGAAAGGTGACCCCAAGCCCCCCCAGAGGGGTGCCCCCCGCATCGGGGCGCCCCGCACACGGCGGGGAAACCCCCCTGCTCACCTTGCTCCTGGGAATGCGGGGGCTCCTCGCCTTCCTGCTCCTGGCTGTGGGAGCTGCCGGCGCCGGCACGGCTCAGGGTGGCCAGGAGCAGGAGGGAGATCCGCAGCCCCGCGCGGTTCATCTCCAGCAAGTGCTCGGGTGCGGGACGGCGGCTCCGTGCCTGCCCGCCCGGCCGCGCGTACGTGAGAGCGGGCGGGGAGGAGGCGGCGGCTCTGACTCAATGCCGCCGCTACCTTTTATAGAGGCTGGAGGCAAAGTCTGACGCCACCCGGCCCGGATCGGTCCGGCCAGGTGAGATGCACCACGCGGGACTCGAACCCGCGACGACCCCCCGCGGGACTCCCCATCCCCTCCCCGGCACCCCGCGCTGGGAAACGGGGAGACCCGTCCGGTCCTTGGACCCCTCTGCGGCGGGAGCCCCCTGCTCAGTGAGGAGTGAGGGACCCCTCAGTGTTGGAAGTTTCCTCTCTCCAGTGTTGGGGTTGGAACCCCTCAACAATGAGGGTCTCTCCTCCTCAGTGATGAGTGAGGGACTCCCTCAGCAATGGAGTTTCTCTCCTCTGTGTTCGGATTGGGACCCCTCAGCCATGGATGTCCTCCATCCTCAGTAAAGGGAGCGGGACCATTCAGACACGGGTGTCCTCCATCTTCAGTAAAAGGAGAAGGACCCCTCAGTGGTGAAAGTTTCCTCTCCCCAGTGTTGAGGTTGGAAGCCCTCAACAAGGAGTGTCACCTCTCCTCAGTGGTGGGTGAGGGACCCCTCAGCAATGGGCATTCTCCATCCTCACTGAGGGGTGAGAGACCACTCAGCAATGGGCATTCTCCATCCTCACTGAGGGGTGAGAGACCACTCAGCCACAGGTGTCCTCCATCCTGAGTATTGGGGTTGGAATCCCTCAAAAAAAGAGTGTCACCTCTCCTCAGTGATGGATGATGGACTCCTCAGTGATGGGAGTCCATTCTGCTCCATTGGAACCCCTCAGCCATGGGTATCCCCTCTTCTCAGTGAGGGATGAGGAACCTCTCTGCCATAGGTGTCCTCCATCCTCAGTGTTGGGGTTGGAACCTCTCAACAATGAGTGTCTCTTCCCTTTGGTGATGGGTGAGGGACTCCTTAGCAATGGAGTCATCTCTCTTCCGTGTTGGGATATGGACCCCTCAGTCACAGATGTCCTCCACCCTCAGTAAAGGGTAAGGGACTCCTTAGCCATAGGTGTCCTCTATCGTCAGTAAAGTATGAGGGACCCCTCAGTGGTGAAAGTTTCCTCTCCCCAGTGTTGCTGTTGGAAGCCCTCAACAAGGAGTGTCACTTCTCCTCAGTGGTGGGTGAGGAACCCCTCAGCAATGGGTGTCCTCCATCCTCAGTGAGGGGTGAGGGACCACTCAGCCAAGGGTGTCCTCCATCCTCTGTGTTGAGATTGGGATCCCTCAGGCATGGGTGTCCTCTATCCTCAGTTTTGGGATTAGGACTCTTCAGCCACAAGTGCCTCCTCTCCTCACTAAGGGACCCCTTAGTTGGGACTCTTCAGCCAGGGGTGCCTCCTCTCCTCACTAAGGGACCCCTCAGTGGTGAAAGTTTCCTCTCCCCAGTGTTGGAGTTGGAACCCTTCAACAACGAATGTCTCCTCTCCTCAATGATGGGTGAAGGACCCCTCAGACATGGGTGTCCTCCATCCTCAGTGCTGGGGTTAGGACCTCTCAGTAACAGGTGCCCCTTTCCTCAGCAGTGGGGGAGAAACCCTCGGCAATGGGTGTACCCTTTCCTCAATGATGGGTGATGGATCCCTCAGTGATGGGTGTCCCCTCTCCTCAGTGAGGGATTGGGACCTCTCAGCAGTGAGTGTTCCCTTTCCTCAGCAATGGACGAAGGATGCCTTGGTAGTGGATGTCCTCTCTCCTCACTGTTGGGATTAGGACTCCTCAGCCATGGGTGTCCCCTCTCCTCAGCAATAGGTGAGGATGTCTCAGGGTGGAAGTCTTCTTTCCTCATTGTTGGGGTTGGGACCACTGAACAATGGGTGTCCCCTTTCCTCAGCAGTGGGTGAGGAACCCTCAGCAATGATTGTAGCCTTTCCTCAGTGATGGGTGAAGGATCCCTTGGTGGTGGGTGTCCTCTCTCCTTAGTGTTGCAAATGGGACTCCTCAGCCATGGGTTAGGGACCCCTCAGTGGTGGAATTCTCCTCTCCTTGGTGTTGGGTTTGAAGCTCCTCAAAGATGGATGTCCCCTCTCCCCAATGATGGGGGAGGGACCCTCAGCAACAGGTTGTACCCTTTATTCAGTGATGGGTGAAGGACATCTAAGTGGTTCATGTCTCCTCAGCCATGGGACCCCTCAGCCATGGATGTCCTCTGTCCTCAGTGTTGGGATTATGACCACTTAGCCATGCGTTTCCCTTCTCCTAGCGAAGGGTGAGACACACCTCAGTGATGTATATCCTCTCTCCTCAGCAATGGGTGAAGGATCCCTCAGTGGAGGGTGTCCCCTCTCATCAGTGACGGATGAGGGACCTCTCAGCCATGAGTGTCCCCTCTCCCCAGCAATGGGTGAAGGATTTCTCGGTGGTAGGTGTCTCATCTCCTCAGTGTTGGTGTTGGAACCCTTCAGCCAATGGTGTCGTCTCTCCTCAAAGATGGGTGAGGACTTCTCAGCTGTGGGTGTCTCCTTTCCTCAGCAACAGGTGAAGTCATGAGGGATGAGGGATCCCTCAGCCATGGGTAAGGCATCCCTCAGTGGTGCCACACCTCCTCTCCTCTGTGTTAGGGTTGGGACCCCCTTAGCCACGGATGTCCCCTATTCTTAGTGTTGGGATTGGGACCCCTCAGCCATGGATGTTCCTTCTCTTCAATGATGGGTGAGGGACCCTTTAGCAGTGGGCTCTTCTCAGCAATCAGTAAAGGACTGTTCAGCAGCAGGTGTCCCTTTTCCTCAGCAATGGGTGAAAGATCCCTCAGTGGTCAGTGTCCTCTCTCCTCAGTGAGGGAACAGGGACCCTCAACAATATGTATCCCCACTCCTCAGCAATGGGTAAGGAGTCCTCACTGGTGCAACATCTCATCTCCTTAGTGTTGAGGATGGGATCCCTTAACAATGGTGTCCCCTAACCTTGGTGTTGGGTTCAGGACCTCTCAGCCATGGGTGTCCCTTTTCCCTAACAGCAGGTGAAGAGGACAGTTGTGGGTGTCTTCTCTCCCCAGTGTTGCGGGTTGGGACTCTCAGCCATGTGTGTCCCCTCTCCTCAGTGAAGGATGAAGGGCCTGTCAACAATGTGTGTCCCATGTCTTCAGTGTTGGGTTTGGGACCCCCTCAACCACTGGTGTCTTCTCAGTGATGTGTGAGGAACCCCTCAGCCACAAGTGTCCCTTCTCCACAGTGATGAGTGAAGGATCCCTCAGTGGTGGGTGTCCCCTCTCCTCAATGAGGAGGGGAGGGACCCTCAGCAATCGGTGTACCCTTCCCTCAGTGATGGGTGAAGGACACCTAAGCGGTTCATGTCTCCTCAGCCATGGGACCCCTCAGCCATGGATATCCTCTGTACTCAGTGCTAGGATTACAACCACTCAGCCACAGGTTTCCCCCTCTCCTAGGGATGGGTGGGACACCCTTCAGCCATGGGTGTCCTCTCTCCTCAGCAATGGGTGTCCCCCCTCCTTAGTGAAGGGTGAGGTACCTGTCAGCAGTACAGGTCCTGTGTCTTCAGTGTTGGGTTTGAGACACCATTGGTTCCTCCCCTCCCCTCCCCTCCCCTCCCCTCCCCTCCCCTCCCCTCCCCTCCCCTCCCCTCCCCTCCCCTCCCCTCCCCTCCCCTCCCCTCCCCTCCCCTCCCCTCCCCTCCCCTCCCCTCCCCTCCCCTCCCCTCCCCTCCCCTCCCCTCCCCTCCCCTCCTCATGCTGTTGGTCTCAGCCCAGCAGTCCAGCCTGTTCAGATCCCTTTGCAGAGCCTCCCGACCCTCCAGCAGATCCACACTTCCACCCAGCTTGGTGTCATCTGCAAACTTGCTAAGGGAGGACTCAATGCCTTCATCCAGGTCATTGATAAAGACATTAAACAGGACTGGACCCAGGACTGAGCCCTGGGGAACCCCACTTGTCACTGGCCTCCAGCTGGATTTAACTCCATTTACCACCACCCCCTGGGCCCGGTCATTCAACCAGTTTTTCACCCAGGAGAGTGTGCACCCGTCCAGGCCAGAGGTGACACTTTCCGAAGCAGAATGCTATGAGAAACTGTATGAAAAGCTTTGCTAAGGTCCAGGAAGATACATCCACAGCCTTTCCCTCGTCCAAGAGTCTAGTTACTCGGTCATAGAAGGTGATCAGATTACTCTAGCAAGACCTGCCTTTCATGAACCTGTGTTGACTGGGCCTGATCACCCGGTTCTCTTGCAAGTGCTTCTTGATAGCACTCAAGATCACCCACTCCATGACTTTTCAGCAAAGGACTGAATCTGCCTTGAAGAGTTCAAGGGCGCAACAGTGGTGTTGAGTGACCAGGCACATCAACAGCAGATTGTGGTCTGCACTGGCAGATGAAAGGTGACGCACAGTTGATGTAACCAAGGATGCACAACATAAGGCTGGACCTAAATTAGCTAATGCAACTCACAGAAGAGATCAGAGTCATGGTGATGTCATCTCACTGCTTGCCAAGAAAATAGTGAAATAAACATCATGGATTACCAAGAAAAAAAAAAAGCACCCAAAACAAATCCTCTCTTTTCTGCTGTTGTATAAATCTTGGGTGAAACCTCCTCTCAGTTGTTGACCTTGGTTTTGTTTCTCCCACCACAAAAGGGTCAAAATCAGAAACAGCAGTCATGGGGCCCCAGGGCTGTCAGGGGCAGCCTGCATGTATGTGCAGCCTGGTGAAGTGGAGTCTGTGCCCTGTAGCATCCCAGCTTGTATGGGACTAGGGAGCAGGGAATGCACACTTACCAGGGAATGCACACTTACTGTCTTGGGATAGCAGATTTATGGCATAATCCATCGAAATCATCAAGCAGGAAGTTTGAATCCAACCAGCAAAATATTTTTCATGGGTTGCAGAAGGGAATGGAGGAATTCTTCTTCCAATGGGCAATTTGTGTACAGTCAAGAAGATATTGGATAAGTTAATGGAATAGTTGCCTCTTGATGCTGTCAGAATCCCAGCTCTGGGCCTCATGCCTCTGCTAAACCAGTTTGCTTGGCGGTTTCCCCGCACAAGTCACTGGTCATCCCAGGACTTTTTCATTATGAGTGCTCAGTGTAGCTCGTGTGAATAGACCCACATTCACGGACTTGCCATCACTGCAAGAGTGCTCAAGAGCCATCAAGTGGAACAGAAGGTCCTAGCGGGGCTAGATTTTGCACTGAGTAGAAGAAACACCTCCCAAAAAGCTGGCAGCTGAGAACAGAAGCCACCTACCCTTGGTAACATGGCACCATGGGCTCCTACCCTCCACCGTGCCTCACTCACATCTGGCCTCTCTGGAGAGTTCTGTTACTGGAGGTGACCTGTAGGTAGGATCAATGCTCTCCCAAACTACAGCCTTTATTCTGATTCACCTTGTTCCTTCCAACACTGGCTAGACTGAGGCATCAGATAAGAAGATAATCATTTATCAAGGCTTAAGGAAACAGGTCTGTGGGGGGAAAACAAACCATAAAACACAATTCCAATGCTCATTCTTTCTCATGTTCCTTTGGTTCACTTATTAATGGTCTTTATCATGAATAAAAAGGAAGAAGACTGTCAGAGGAAGGACAGGCTCACTCTGCCACCTTCTCAGGACAAGGCCTGTGCAATTCCCTCTTCCGAGCTGAGGATATCCCTTCCATTTGCTTCTCAAGAGAGGTTACCCAGTGTTCCTTTGACTCTACATAAATCTAGAAATCAGGGACCTGTCACCTCCACTGCCCTGTCTTTCTTAGGTTTCATTGTCCTCCCTCTTCATGGCTCTTCAAAGCTGAGCATATCATATCACAGAAGCTGTAAATCACACGTGTCTTCTTACCACCTATAATCTCTTATACTTTGTCAGCTTTTTTTGTAAAGGCGATACTTGGCAGCTTGGAGCACTATTAGAATGAAAAGTAACTTCATCTTCAAGGCACTTTGTTTGGATGTGCCTCCTGTGATCCATAACCCTATCCCATGAGGCTTGCAGGTCAGGTGGAAGAGCACAGCATTTGTCTTCCCATACATGGTTTTCACACCAATGTAATATCCTGAATAAAGGACGTGTGCCAGTCTTCTCTGATAGACTTATGTCAGAGGAGATCTGGTCAGCTGGATTCAGTCCCCTGTAAGCAGCACATCTCTGTGCCCATTGAGGTATCCTGAAATGCACAGCACCAAACCTCTGCTAGGCTTAGTATAGATCCAGCCTGAATCACAAAACACCAGTGTCCCAAGGAAGTTCTCTGATCCTCAGCAGCACAGGATGCACTGGGATGAGTTAGAATTGATATACTTGTGGAAACACTGGCTGGTCTTGTTTTACTTCCAGGGTTGTGGGGAGGGATGACCTCTAAATGCTTGTAAAAGGCTTTATTCTCAGTAAAACTAATGCCATTCCCAGGAAAATTGACTCATGTCAAAGGAAGGCTTGGATGTCTAGAATAACTTAGAAGTTAGAATTCTATGATTCTAACTTTGAGATTCTGGGTCTGACTCAAATTTGTACCAGTAATCCTTTCCCACGGGATATACTAATGAATTCCTGACCTCTTTTCCAGGCTTATTGTCTGTTACTTTTAATGTAACAGCAGCAGGCACTAGTTTGTCAGTGCTGTTGTTGTGCCTGTTCACGGTCTAGAAGTTCCCTGGATAACTTTTGCATGAAACCGGGCTGGTATATGCCAATCACTGAGGTGAATCCCAGACACGAGCACCTGCAGTTTGTGTTTCATTACTGAGATTTGGTTAAAGTTGCCTAAATAATAATCTTTCCTCCAGGGTGATATTAGGCTCTGCTTCGCAGTTGCAAAATATCTCTTAAAAAATGTCTCCTACCAGTTCATGTTGTTCTCATCTCTATAGTTGTACATTCATTACACTGGTACCGTCAGCTGCTCCAGACCTTCTCAATCACAGTGAATAGCATATCTCCAGCAAACAGCAATAGGCAGTGCTTAAGGGTTGGACAGCAAGGAATATTTTGAGGGAAGAGTGTTAAATAGTTTGCTGCTGTCCCTTGATTTTCTAGGATACTAGTTCCTAATTTCAGAGAAATCCCAGCACCCTGTTATGGGGCTCTAGATCCCATCTTGCCAGACCCTAGTCTTCTCAACTGCTTAACCAACCTGCAGGAAGCAAGTAGCTGCAGGAACCTATTGACTTGGGAGGTCCTGAACCAGGGCCACCCCCATGGTATGGCATCTACTTTGGAGGTATGAATTATAGCAGCTCTACTACAGATGGTTTTAGAGTATATATTTTTGTGTTTCTATGTGCAATTATAATGTATAATATTTGTATATTCATCATTACCTATTGGTAAAGCCTAAAAAACGATCGTGTATAGTGAAAAACTGATTTTTATTTTAAGAGATTTACTTACAAATCTGAGTTTCAAAATGTCAGGAAACTAGAAAGGCTGACTTCAGGCAAGGTCTACATAGGAGCCTGTGGATCACTGTGTCAGTCTGTTCCAGGTAGGCAAGGAACCTCCCGAGCAGCTGCTGGCCAACACCAACTACAGTGTTGTCCCAGCAGGATAAAAATGTAGAGACTGGAAGCTGGCAAACACTTCCAAGAGCGGTGAGTTGCACCATGATCTATCTCAAGCAGTGAATAAGTCAATCTTTTTAATTACAGCAAACAGAACAAGATTTTACCTATAGCTATGTGCAAATTAGGACTGACAGCACTTGCCTGGACATTGAGTCTGATCCCCTTTGTTAAAAAGCTGCTACGTGGCTCCCGCATGAACTTGATCAAGCTACATGTGGAAAACATGGTCCTCCTCCTGCCTTGTAATTCCTTGGGCTTATTATAAAACCTCAGTGTTTATGAATCTTCTCTGATTTTTCCATTAAAATGCATTCATTTGTTCCTATGTGAAAGCTGCCCTTTTGGTTGTATTTATTTCCTCATGTATTTATAGGCAGCCCTACTCAAACTGTGTTTTAAAAAGTTAGAGGGAAGTCCAAAAGAGCTTAGCTTATCAGGACATAAATGCCTCTTATTCTCATGATCTCATTAAACCTCTGCACCTCTCCAAGTTTTAATTATTTTTTTTTCTGAATAATTTACATAGAGAATCATACATTTAACTTAAAAGGAAAATATTTCTGCTACATGGTAAGCACATAGTATGTGTGCTCATAGTAAGCACAAAATCTGTGGTTTGTTTGGTCTTTTTTCTTTTCCTACACTAATTGGTATCAGCAGTTCTCGTTAGCAGCTCACCAGCAGTCAGGAACATGAGATTTCATGCTACAACAAACCATTCACATCTAGCTGACTGAGGAAGGAGGTTGTCCCACTCTCAAGTATTGTGTGCAGTTTTGGGCACCACAGTATAAAAAGGCTATAAAGCTACTGGAGAGTGTCCAGAGGAGGGCCATGAAGTTGGTCAAGGGTTTAGAGGGGAAGTTGTATGGGGAGCAGCTGAAGTCACTTGATCTGTTTAGCCTGGAGAAGAGGAGACTGAGGAGAGACTTCATCACAATTTACTGCTTCCCCACAAATGAGGGAAGAGGAGGAGCAGGTGCTGACCTTTCCTCTGTGGCGAGCAACGATAGGACCAGAGGGAATGGTAGGAACATGTGCCAGAGGAGGGTTATGTTGGATATTAGGAAAAGGTTCTTCACCCAGCAGGTGGTGGAGCTCTGGAACAGCTTCCCAGGGAAGCAGTCATGGTGCCAACCCTGACAATATTCAAGAAACATTTGGGCAATGCCTTCAGACACATGGTGTGAATTTGGGGGTTGTCCTGTGCAGGGACAGGAGTTGGACTTGATGGTCCTTGTGTGTCCCTTCCAACTCAGGACATTCTCCAGGGAACTACAGGCCTGTCAGTCTGACCTCAGTGTTGGGGAAAGTCATGGAACAGGTGGTCCCAAGTGCTACCAAGAAGCACATGCAAGAGAACCGGGTGATCAGGCCCAGACAACACGGGTTCATGAAAGGCAGGTCTTGCCAAACTAACCTAATCATCTTCTATGACAAAGTGGTTCGACTACTGGATGAGGGAAAGGCTGTGGATGTATCTTCTTGGACTTCAGTAAAGTTTTTGACACAGTTTCTCACAGCATTCTGCTTCGGAAACTGTCAGCCTCTGGCCTGGACGGGCGGACGCTCTATTGGGTGGAAAACTGGTTGGCTGGCCAGGCCCATAGAGTGGTGGGAAATGGAGTTAACTCCAGCTGGAGGCCAGTGACAAGTGGTGTCCCCAGGGCTCAGTGCTGGGTCCAGCCCTGTTCAATGTCTTTATCAATGACCTGGATGAAGGCATCGAGTGCTCCCTTAGCAAGTTTGCAGATGACACTAAACTGGGTGGAACTGTCGATCTGCTGGAGGGTAGGGAGGCTCCAAAGGGATCTGAACAGGCTGGACTGCTGGTCTGAGACCAAATGGCATGAGGTTTAACAAGGCCAGATGCCGGGTCCTGCACTTGGGGCACAACCACTCTGTGCAGCTTGTAGACTAGGAGAAGCCTGGCTGGAAAGCTGCCCAGAGGAGAATGACCTGAGGGTGTTGGTTGACAGCAACTGAACATGAGCCAGCAGTGTGCCCAGGTGGCCAAGAAGGCCAGTGGCATCTTGGCTTGTATCAGAAACAGCGTGACCAGCTGGTCCAGGGAGGTTATTCTCCCCCTGTACTCGGCACTGGTGAGACCGCACCTCGAATCCTGTGTTCAGTTCTGGGCCCCTCACCACAAGAAGGATGTTGTGGCTCTGGAGCGAGTCCAGAGAAGGGCAACGAAGCTGGTGAAGGGGCTGGAGAACAGGCCTTATGAGGAGCGGCTGAGAGAGCTGGGGTTGTTTATCCTGGAGAAGAGGAGGCTGAGGGGAGACCTTATTGTGCTCTATAACTCCCTGTAAAGGGGAATAGCCTCAAGCTGCACCAGGGGAGGTTTGGACTGGATATCAAGAAAAAAAATTTCACAAAAAGGGTCATCGGGCACTGATATGGAGGTGGTTGAGTCATCATCCCTGGAGGTATTTAAAAGACAGGTAGACAATGTGCTCTGGGACATGGTTTAGTGCAGATAGGAATGGTTGGGCTTGATGATCCAGTGTGTCTCTTCCAACCTGGTGATTCTATGATTCGATAATTCTATGATTCTTCTGTAATAGCTTGGTTTCCAGATGCATCAGCAGAGTTTCCCACCTTCATATCACTGACATATTCTTGCACTTTGTGAAGGTCCATAATAATGATATTGAAGAAAGTGGGTCCTAAACCCACTTCAGTAGGTCTTGGTTATATCTTCTTCACAGTGCAGTACTTCTTTTCTTGAAATAACCTATTATTTTTCCCTTGAATATTTACAGTCCTTATCCCCATCCTCCTCACTTTAATTAATACTCACATGTGAAATCACTTTAAATAGCTTATTGAAATCCTGGTACAATGACCCATAATGCTTCCTTTCTCCAGAGAGAGACTGGCTTAGTTTGGTAGAAAATCATCATGGCAAACACACATTCAATTTTCTCCTTCTTCCTGCTTATTCTGTAAGTTCCCTTCTTCTGTTGATACCCAGATCCATTTTCTCCACTGAAAGTGAGGTACTTTTATCTGTCTCTTGTGTGGCACCACCTCCAGCTGAACACTAGACCTGCAAGTTGTTGTTTCTTTCAGGTCTCTGGTTATGAACTCCAAGCCATTTGAAACTCTTAATCTCTGTGCTTTATTCTGTATTGAGTGACCTGTTCTTATACTTGCTTTTTCATAGAGTCATAGAATGGTTTGTGTTGGAAGGAACCTTAGACATCATCTTGCTCAAACACCCTTGCTATGGGCAGGGATAATTTCCATTGGATCAGGTTGCTCAGAGCCTGGCCTTGAAAATGTTCATGGATGGGGCAACCATGACTTCTTAGGGCAACATGTGCCAGTGCCTGGTCAGCCTTACAGGAAAAAAAATTCTTCTGAATATCTAATCTAAATCTCCCTTCTTTCAGCTGAAAACCCTTACCCCTCATCCTGTCCCTGCACTCCCTGATAAAGAGCCCCTCCTCAGATTTCCTGGAGCCCCTTTTAAGTACTGGAAGGCTGCTATAAGGTCTTCCCTGAGCCTTCTCTTCCCTGAGCCTAAGATAATCTTATCCAGGCTAAACAAGACCAACTCTCAGCCTACCCTTGTCTGGCAGGTGCTCCAGCACTCTGATGATCTTCCTGGCTCTGCTCTGGACTCACTCTAACAGACCTACGACCTTCCTGGGCTGAGGACTCCAGAACTGAATGTGGGACTCCAGGTGGGATTTCACAAGAGCAGAGTAGAGAGGCAGAATTTCCTTCCTCAATCTGCTTCTCACACTTCTGATGCAGCCCTGGATTTGGTTGGCTTTCTGGGCTACAAGTGCACATTGTTGGCTCATGTTTGGCTTCTTACCCAACAGCACTCCCAAGTCTTCTTTGCTGGGTCGTCTGCTTCTGTTGTGATGTCTAACAACATGGAAGCAGATATTTGTTCAGTTGTGAAGTCACAATTAACAATTTTTAATCTTTATGTAGCAGCCATCTCTGCTCTGTTGTTCCCTCATTCTCACACAAATACTACTTTTGTGGTGTATATTAGAGCTTCCTCTGCAGGATCTCATCCAGGAATGATTCTTAGGTTTTTTTCTCTATGTTCATCTCCAAGCCACAGCATCCTTTGCTGAGCCACCACTTTTACAACTGCTAGCAGATTCTTTGTTCATTCTCAGTATGATTCACTGTAGTTATACAACTACTGAGGGCTGGAGTTGCCTCCTAAAATATTTACACATTATTCAGGACACAAGTTTCAGATCGCTTTTGTTTTGAGTGAACAAAAAAATTCCATGCCACCCTTTATTCCATGCCAAGTCCTCGTGCTTCTCAATTCAGGTGACTTCATTAACTGGTTTCTGTAATTTACTTCTCTTTCTGCTGTCCTTGAAATTAAGAATCACACTTGTAAACTTTTTTAGCCTTCTACTTGTGTAATTAAAATTTTATCACTCAATATAAGGTTATTTTCTGTAACAAGCTTGTGTACAGAAATTTTCCCACGTGTAAGAAACAAGGTTAATCACCATGAGCTCAGGCTAGTTCGCTGGGTATTTTAATTGAGCAAGCAATGGCTGGTACAAGTGGCTCCTACCAGAAGCCATCAGCAAACTCTGAATTGTGTTATACTCACAGGAAACTACCAAGATACTCCCCTGACCCTTGCCGCATTGTCAACTGGCATTAAGGAAACAGAAACTACTTCTTAATGAATAAGAAATGAGCAAAGCTGAGGATCTTGTCTGTAATTTACAGAAAGTTGTGAAATGCTTCCTGGTAAACATTTCCCCAGAACTGCAAACTCCATACCCCTAGAAACCAAACACGTTTCACTACTTAGATGATATTTGGTGCTGGTTAGAGCTACTCAGATCACTGGCATCAGAGGTACCTGTGTGATGACTTTTTCTTTCTTCAAACCTTCTCCAAAAAGGGAAACAAACTAAGACATCCTCTGCTGGTGCCATAAAACCGCAAACCAGATACCTAAAGGTAGAGAAAATTAAAAATAAGCACTCTGAATTCCTGTGGCAGTGTCTTACAGACCTGAAGAAGTTAGAACAAAATGGAAAGTAACTGGGATATCAGGTAGGATACTCCCATGGCAGCACTAATGAGGAGTTTGCAGTTATAGACTTAGAGCTGTGAAATTCTGCCTGGCTATGCATCACCTCACACAGTCACCCTGGCACTGACCCAGCAGCTTGTGCGTGATTCAATCTTCGCTTCTGGGAAACACATGGTTTGAACAAACCATGGATGGTGCTCCAAAAACTTAGGGGGACTTAGGATTTCCATGAGGAATCTCCTCCAATGGATGTTGAAACTATATGTTTCATATTTGGGTTTTGTTAGTCTGACTATAATGCCATACTGCTTGTTTTACCATGGTGCTAGTCCAGGATACCCATGTATTTTCACATACCCTATCTGAAGAACCTCTCAAGAGCCACCTTGATGAACTAATCAAATGAAGCCCTTTAAATTTCTCTCTGGATGACATTTTCACTGCCTTACAGCAGTCTGCAGTTTTTCCTGTACCCCCTCCAATTTTCCATCAAACTTATTTCAAAGATGCAGATGCCAGAACAGGACCCTTTATATCAATCTCAGCCTCATCAAAACAGCTCATGGAGCTCCCTTCCCTGCTCCCTGCTGAATGAAAAACCATTAGCTCCTCCTGGCACAGAGTGCTGGTAGGAATTCTGCTTATAGGACTCAAGACCGTTTTCCAGTACATGGTTTTCCAGGAAAAAAATGTCATCTCCTAAGGCTGCCCTACTATTTGCCTGCATGCTTGGCTTTCATGGGCCATACTTGCAAAGAGACCCAGGCCACTTAGGTCTCACAGTTAATCCTCACTTTGCCAACTTTTGAGTGCATCTGGGATTTTTCCCAGAGGGTTCTTGTATTGACCTCCAAATAGACTGCCCCCACCTACAGACAGTCTCTGCTGTCAGAACTCCTGACAGTCCTGGCAGGGCATTTCACAAGGAGTGGAACTGCTAGGCTATCAAAAATCTCCAGAAACTGAGCTCTGGAGGTCAGATGCCCGGAGCATCTCTGGTGCCACTTGTGTGGAAGTCAGCAGATGGAAAACAGGAATCCTCTTTAACACGTAGCAGACCAGGATACTTGAGATCCAGTACACCCCATCACCTCTGTTGTTAATCATCATCCTCTTCAGAGATGAGCTGGCAAAACAGGCTGAAGAAAAGGAAGTTGAATTCACAAATGATGTTTTCTTGGTTGCGACACAGGAGAGAGGAGCCAAGAGCACTGTCAGAAAGCCTCACAGAAATCATGAGGTTCTACCATATGCTGGACAGGCTTTCCCTGAGGCGGCACGCTAGCATATCCCAGCACTGCCCAGCGCTTGCCTCAGGGGTGTTCAGCTCCAGTCTGCCTGCCAGCAGCCACCCTCCTGGTGCCCTAGCGCCAGCTACAGACACACAGGACCTGCACCTTGCACAGCAGGGCACTTGTCAGATGCAGAGAGATGCAGCACACAGACAGAAGAGATTTTACTCACAGCCACCTGGCTTAATTGCCCAAATCAGGCTTATAATGGGCTGAGTGGACCTAAGTCCCATCAGCACATGCTAGCCTTGATCTTCTGCAGCCAGGACCTCCTGCATACAGTGGCAAGCAAGAGGTGAGCAGACAGGCAGGGATCGCAGAAGGGAGGTGTAGCTGGAGCTCCCACTGGCAAGACTTGCTGCAATGGGCTGCAGCACAGACACAACTGCTGCACAGTAGTCCAAACATAAAAAAGCTATAGATAAAATGAACCAAAGGGCTCTGCACAGTGGAGCTGTCAGGGCACAGCATGTCTCCCACCGCAATGGGATGAAGTTTCATTTCTCTTGCCAGAGCAAGGAGCGAGGAAGAGAGGAAGGTGAGCCTGCTCATCACAGCCACAAAGGATTGTTTTCTACCATACAACCAGTATGGGCACATGGGTCTGCCCTGCATAATGTCTGTGGCTAGTGTCCATGCACGCATCAGCTGGAAATAAAATCACTTGAAAAAGGGCTAGGATAGTGGGGGGCCAGCCTTGTCTCCTAAGTGGTTTCTATAATATTGCTGGCTGACAAATGCAGCTGAAAGGGGCCATCATAGAAACTAATTTCTTAAAATAGAAGCAATACAGCCAAAAAAATCTTATCTTGGGCTGAAAATAACAATACTGTGCTTTGTGAATACTATATCATTGCTCACCTCCCCTTTATACCCTTCAAGACTTTCTAAACCCCAGGCCAGACTTGGCCAAGGCTCTATGGCAGCCTTATACCACCAAGGAAAGAACCAACATGCTTCTCTCTTCTCTGGTTTCTGCCTGCTGTTGACATCTAGCACATCGCAATAGCTTGCCTCCCACCCAAACCAACACAGTTCTTTAGGAGACAGGAGAGCCTGGGGCTTTGGAGGGCAGGGGCCTGTGCAAACCAGCCCCTCCTCAACATGAAGGCTGTGGCTGATGTCTACTGGGAGCAGAGTGGGCAGCCCAGCACCTCCGGAGTAAAGCTCTGGAAGAGCTGGAAGGACTACACAGCCAGACCATGTCTGCATCAGTTGCATGACACTGGGGCACTGTTTTAATTTAAAATGGATTACGCTTTGTTTTCTTTTTAGCACAATAACATTGCACGCATTGTTGGGCGATAAAACCCACAGATAACTGCACCAGTGGGGTGTTGGGTGGATGTGATCAGCAGCACAGCATGAGCTGCAATGGCAAAGAGAGGGGGAGAAATCCTATAGAAATATGCTGCCACTGCCTATAGAAATATGCTCCTGCTGCCTATAGAAATGTGCAAAGGCAGCAGCTGCTGGAAAGGTCCTTGAACAACCTCTGAATAGCTCCTTCCAGAAAGAGAGTGGAGGGGCCCACCACCCAGAATTTGGATGACAGCTGGAGCAGGATGTGGAGTGCAAGGCAGCAGGGACACATGCAAGCCAGCTGTGCCCTGTGTCACTCCTACTCAAAGCCATACAACAGTGACAGCACACATGACACCTGGGAGGACACTAGGAAGAGGAGGTGAGGATGTCTCAATTCACCACAGCATCTATTAGCAAATTGCTGGTTTTCCCAGGCAGGTTCTACTCCTCCCTGCCTGCCCTCCTAAATTTCCTGGGCTTAATCTGTGTATAGTGCTGGCAAATGAGGGAAGCACTGCCTGACCAAGGTGCTCAGGGAAGAAAATTTTGTTTCCCAGGTTTCTTGGCATGACCGTGGTATCACATGCACCAGGTTTCCTCACTACCCTAATCCATGCCTTTTGGCCAGCAGCAGCGCAAGGCAGAAAGGATGTTATTCAGCAGCTCTAACCCTGAGCTGCAGGAAGCACTCCCAAAACACAGAGCTTTAGGATGTCTCAAGGCCAGTGAATATTTCTGTTTCCTGTAGAATGAGAGGACTCCCTAATAAACACTCCCACAGCATCATTATCTCACCAAACTGTTGTTATCAAACAGGCTGGCCCTTGCAGGTCTCTGACCCAGTTGTGCCTGGATCTCCTCTTCAGTCACGTTGACTCCTGGCACACGTAATGCCTGAAGAAGCTGATGCTGCCAGCAAAATGCAGTAAGAGTGCTTTCCACACTGCTCATGTAGCAACTGGGGACCTAACCTCATGCAGCTTTCTGCACAGTATTCTCCCAGTACTTTCTTACCTGAAAATCTTCATAACCTCTCATGATTATTTTTTGCATTAGTTTCCCTGCCAGCGTGCTCAAGACCAGGCATCCTTTGCTACAAATGCTAATAGAAGGCACCAGGCTCCCCTGGGTTGCTTTGCCACTGCTAGAGAGACTGCATCTCCATGCAAGCAAGGGCAACAGGAGCTCCTGCTTATGGTGTGGGTTGGGGCTCAGACCATGGTACAATCTACTGTGGTCAGCGTAACCAAAACTGCTGCCCCAGGCAGGAACACAAGGCACCAGTGTCCATCTACCCTGATCTTACAGACAAGTGCAAAAGCCCAAACCAGCAAAACTGCAAGTCTGTACAAGCACTGTATCCCCAGGAGAGGGGGGTACATGGGTAGTATCAGCAGGCAGCCACACCTGGTAGGAACACAGCTGCCCAGAGGAGTAGAAGCACGGCAGATGCTCTACGCAGTGTGGATAGGAGGAACCAATTCCCACTGCTGCTCGAGTGATGCCAAGAGAGCCCAGAGTCTCCAAGGCAGGAGGCAGCCTGTGTGGGGAAGTGGCCCAGGGCACTTGGCATAGGCTGCTGCACCACTGAAAACCCAAGAGTCTGAGAAGACAGAAGAAAGAGCTGGCATGAGACACCAGTCAGCAGCAGAGCCAACATACACCCTGGGTTCTTCTGAGCCCCGGGAGAAGGCTTTGTACAATGTGGTGAGGACTGCATGAAAGCCTTCCCCTGGGCCATCTGAGAGGTCTGGTCAGGTGATCTTGTGGTCTCTTATGGGCCTAATACACTGTGAATTGACAAGTCCTTACTTGGTAGCAATTTAAATAAACTGTCTTGTTACGCAGAGGCTCTTCTCTAGCAGGTATAATTACAGCAGGAATGCAGAGAGTACAGTTTCGGTTCCATAAGATGCTGGTAATTCCCCCCTCCTACAACCAAGCTTCCAGCATTTTATTTGTCTGACACATAGGATCCCATTTTCTTACATGGGAAAGGGTTAGCAAAACATTTAGCAATAACAACTGAAGCATCATTAAGTCAGGCAATCACAGAGTCGAGACTTGATGCCCCAAATAACCTCCTGGGTGCCATAGCCAGCTGATGGACACTGTAGGGGTGCAATTCTTGACAGCAATGGAGATTCTTTGCCTTTGATCTGGACTGAAACTGTCACTTCTGAGAAGCTCCAGACTTTTCAGCATCTACCAGGACAGCAGAGATTGACTCTGCCATACCAAAGCTCATGTTACAAACTCAAACCTAAATACATTCCCAACAGCCAAGAAAAGAACCTCTGCAAACAGAAGATTCTCCTCTCCTATTCAAGTCAGACAGATCAACCATCTCCTTTGGCAGCAGTCCCTACAGAAAAGGATAGGGTTTATACATAAGGGGACAAAGGAAGATCAACTGGGCTGTTTAAACCGGGAAGAGGCGGGAATGGACTCATTCAAGTGCTAATTGCTCTTAGACACGGTGTAATAAACCAGTGTGAACACAGTGAGAAGATAAAACTGAAGGAAGATGTTAACTGGGAGATTTAGAAAGAACAGAGCTACATTATTGTTTCACATACATACATGTATGTATATACACATAAGAAGTGGAAGTAAGTCCTCAGGTTGTGCCAGGGGAGGTTTAGGTTGGATATTAGAAAAGAATTATTTACTGAAAGAGTGGTGAAGCTTTGGAACAGGCTGCTCAGGGAAGTGGTGGAGTCATCATCCCTAGAGGTGTTCAAAAACTGTGTAGACATGGTTCTTCAGGACATGGTTTAGTGAGCATGTTGGTATTGTGTTGATAGCTGGACTTAATCTTAGAGGTATTTTCCAACCTTAACGATTCTATGATTCTATAATTCTAAGTAGGAAAACACATTGTGCTGAGTTTGTTCAGTGCAGGCAGAACACTTTGGGTAACATTTTGTTAAGTACAAAACCTGGACAAAAGCAAGTCATCTGCACACACTGTAGAGAAACTTAGGCCATTTATTATTAAACTGCAGTCTGGCCTCTTTCTCAAACTGAGTCTTCCACAGAGGATAAAAATCTGTCAGAACAGAACTGAAGTTACCAAATCCCAGCAAAAAAATGAGGAAGCCCCACCCTGGAGTCAGGACTCCCACGTCCCTGTGAGCCATCAGTTGGCCGTGCAGTCTCCGTCTGTTGGTCATGTAGTCTCAGTGGCGTTGTCCTCCTTGCTCTGCTGCCCACTGCCAGGCTAATGCCCTGGGACAGCTCTGGGGCCTGTGGAGCATTCAGCTCAGCTGAGACCCAGCCCCGGCCTCTCGCTCTTGCTGCAGCAGAGCCACGAGGGGATAACAGGATCAAGAGAGCAGTAACAAGCTCTGGGAACTTGTTAGACAAATGTGTTTTTAACTGAATCCCAAATGAGCCGCTGAAGGGGAGCATTAGTGCTGTCACGTGGAACACATGATTTTGGAATTCATTAAGCCTTTGATGCAGTGTTAGCACTGCCGACTCGCGCTGCCGTCTCCTGTCCCAGCCGTTAGCCATCTGGCTGAAAAGCAGCCAAGTTTCCTTCACCCCAGGACCAGAGCAATGTCCTGTATTTGCTGTGGGGTCACAGGAGCCTCAGAGCTAGAGGATGCACACACTAGACAGGCTGATTGCACCCATCTTGAGAAAAAGTAGCACCTCTTCTTGGAGCCCTTGGCACAAACATGCTACTCCCCATGTCCTGCAAAGCTTCTTCAGGAAAGCAGATGCTTCCAGAGGCTGCTTCTGGTAGGTGTGGTAGCCCTTGGTCAGGGGTGACCACTCTGAATCCAGGCTGGCTTTCGCAGGATTTCTGTGAGCTTGCACTGGCAAGTACTTGCTGCTTTTTCTCCCATTGGGACTGCAGTCCATTCTCCCTTACTTTTCATCTGGGATAAAAGCAAATTTGTAGCCATCCAAATACAAAACTTACATGTATTCTATACACTAGACAGGCACCTGTCTTGAGAAAAAGTGGCACCTTTTCTTAGAGCCCTTGGCACAACATGCTACTCCCCATGTCCTGCAGGGCTTCTTCAGAGAAATGCTTCCAGAGGAGCTTCCTTCCTTTTTTCTCTGAGGTAGTTTACAGAAGAATGAAAAAATCAGTTATGGAGAAGTGGAACTGGAGCTGAACTGCTGCATTTAGATATCAAGAACCAGAACAGAAACACCTCAATTTGGATGAAACCAAAACAGAAAAGCAGTTGAAAGCTAAAGGCATACATAACTGAATATTGTTGATTGTGGCACAGGGTCATGTTTTGCAGTACTATCTCAAATACAAAGTCCCCTCCGAAACTCCAACTCTCCCTTGTTTGAGGACGGTTTGTAGATTAACCATGCTGTGGATGTGAAGACACAGAGGTGGCTCCATCCACAACAAAGACAAACCAATATCTTTACAATTGGCTTTCCAGGCTAGAAAAAGCTCAGCTGCTTTTTAACAAGAATTGAAGCAAATGTCTGTGCAATTCCATCTCAGAGCATTAGGGATCGTGCACCAAGACACCTGTGAAGCTCTGTGCAGAGGACACACGGTGCCACACATTCCTGGCTGATGCGAGCAGTGTGGAGCAGAGCTGGCTTGGAGCCAGAGTGGCATCCGTGCTAATAGCCCCATGCCTGATGCAACTTTGGCATTAAGGTGCACATTAGGCACATACAAAACAGCTCTGCAGGAAAGAGCTAGGGCTAGGTGTAGTAGCTTTGGATCAGGGATGGCCATGCCATATCCAGGCTGGCTTCTGCAGTAGCATTTCTGTCTTCTTGCACTGGCAAATACTTGCCCTTTCCTGTCCCATTGGGATTGCAGTCCATTCTCCCTCACTCCCCATCTGGGATAAAAGCGGACTTGTAGCCATACAAATACACAAGTTCTCTCTTATAGCCTTAAAATGGAGTGATAACTGCCTTCTCCTAACAGGGATCTGGTGTTCTGGGCTCACTTTCTCCAGGGGAGCCATCATCCTGTCAATTAGTTAGGCAGAGCAGTACTTGGTACTTTCCCTCCACTCTTCTCCCAGCACAGTGCATGCAGCAGGGTGAAGCCCACGCAGCCTCAGCTTGGCAGGCTCTTGCTGTGTGGTTGCTGTTATCACAGCCTGGACAGTATTTGGATGAGGTGATACCTTTGGTAGAGACCCAGGAGCTGCGCTGCAGCAGGGCTCAGTTACTGGCAGAAACCTCCAAGGCACAAAAGCAGTGGGAGGATCCTTTTCAAAGGCTCTCCTAGGTCTCTCTAGACTGTGAAGTAGTTTATCTTTCTAATTTTCCAACATCCTAATTTGCCAAATCTTTTTGCTTGACTGGAAGCCAAGCATAACTGGAACAAAATCTGTGTTGTACCTGGGGTTCCCCCAGCTGTTAACTGCCAAGATCTGTGATGCTTAGAGCTGACCCCAGACATAGCAATCTCCATGCACAGACCAAAATGCAAGCTAAAACACCTCCATCCTGGCCTACTCTGTCCAGAACAGCTGTGAGCCTCAGAAATTCTGTGCTTCCTCCAGGGACTCTGCTGTGAACATGTCCCTGTAGCCAGCATCTCCCCAGAATGCAATTAGAGCAGAGTCAGGAGCTTCCCAGAGCCTCATTCAAGCATGAATGAACCACAGGAGGGGCAAAAGAATGGCCATAACTTTGCTACAGGACTCAGATCCATGGTGCTGCTTTGGATTTGAATGCTGCACCTTCTCTGGATGCTTCATGTCCAAACTTCCCCCAAAGTGGCACCAAAGGAGCTCAGGGTGAAAGTGGTGAAATCTCAAGTGGTGTGTAACCTCCTAAGTAAAGCTGGCTGCAATAGGTGGAAAGGTGGCTAAGAGGAGGTTTCTAGTTTTCTAGGAGACTTCAAATACTGGACAACCAAATTAATATGTAAAAGGGTAAATGAGACATAGTGGAAGAGATTATGCACTCTTTAACATATCTCAAAACCTTCTGCAGTTCTCTGAAGGAGAGTAACCACAACAAATAAAATGAAAAACCATAACAGAGTCCACTAGAGTGAGAAAAAAAAAAAACCAAACAAAACACTAAACCATCCCAAAACAAATAGCCATTTTCAACTGGGCACTTGCCATAGACTGAACATATAACAGAGGTGTGAAAGACCATTCAGCGAAAAACAAAAGGCCCAGCAGAAACACACAATGAGTTACCCACACTACCAAGGAACAAAGGGAACTTCATCTCCAACATGGGGAAGCATGCCCAGTGGAAAAAGACCTGGGGGTGCTGGTTAACAGCCAGCTGAGCATGAGCCAGCAGCATGGTCAGGTAGCCAAGGAGGCAAATGGCATCTTGGCCTGTATCACAAAAGATGCGTCCAGCAGGTGTAGGGAAGGGATCATCCCTGTGTACTTGGCACTGGTGAGGCCATGCCTCAAATCCTGTGTTCATGGTTGTGCCCCTCACTACAAGAAAAACGTTGAGGGGCTGGAGCGTGTGCAGAGGAGGCAATGAAACTGGAGAAGGGGCTGGAGCACAGGGGTTATGAGGAGCGGCTGAGGGATCTGAGTCTGCTTAACCTAGAGTAGAGGAGGCTGAGGGGAGACCTTCTTGCTCTCTACAGCTCCCTGAAAGAAGGCTGTAGTGCGGTGGGTGCTGGTCTCTTCTCCAAAGTAACAAGTGAAAGGATGAGAGGAAATGGACTCAAGTTGTGCCAAGGGAGGTTTAGATTGGATAAAAGGAAAAATTTATTTACTGAAAGAGTGGCGAAGAATTGGAACAGGCTGTCCAAGAAGAGGTGGAGTCTCCATCTCCTCTGGAGGTGTTCAAAAACTGTGTCGACATGGCACTTTGGGATATGGATTAGTAAGCACAGTGATGTTGGGCTGTCAGTTAGCTTGATGATTTTAGAAGCCTTTTCCAACCTTAATGATTCCATGGAATTCCCATGCTGCAACATCCTTTTGCAGGTATGAATAAAGTAACCTGCTTGAAGTGAAAGCATCAGCAGGATTTGTTTCAGAGCAAATTTATAACACAAACAGTAAATGACATAGATGGCATTTGTCCAAGAGCTCTGGAGGAACCCCAACACAGATCTCTCAGTGCTTAAGGAACGTGCAACCTATTGCTTAATTCAGCCTGAAACCACAGGAATGACAAGAGGCAAATGAGATACTAGTGTTAGGTTTTAGTTTTTCTAAGAGCTTTGGGAGGATCTATGACTTGTGAATCTGACTTCCACACTGAGAATTAGGAATAATATCCTTAGGCATATAAAGAAGTGAGATTAAAAGGAAAAAAAACCCCATTCTATCAGATGTCATGTCTTATTTCTTAAAGGAGGGAGGAATCATGTTTCATGGGTGTGGCGTGGTAAGTGGATGTACTCAGACACCCAAAACACTTTCAGGAAGGTTCCACACTAAATCTCCTAAACTGTTTTCTCCAAAACATGTTTATTCCCATGGTTAATAACAAGGCAGAAGACAGTGAATGGGTAATGGTCAGTGTGTAATACAGAAGAGTGTATCAGTGCTGTCCCATCTGTGCATGCTAGGGCTTGTGATTATAGCTGTAGTTGCAAATGGTCTGGGAAAGGGTTTAAGCAGTAATGGGGCTGAGTTTGCTGGTGAGGCCAAGATATTCAGTGTAGTGAAAATGGGCATTCACTGTGGAGCTCAAGAAAGATCTTACCATGAAGGGCTGGGTGATAAAAATTTAAGTCAGTGTTGGTAGAGCTAGTTTACAAGGAGGAGCTGTACCTGCACAGAGAGGGAGTTCATACCAGTTATCCCTACTCATGGAGGATAGGCTCTGTGTTTTGTCCTTTTCCTCCCCATGGAATTAAGAAGAGGCAGAAAAGGGGAAAAGGAAAATCAAATGCGTAGGACAGAGAAGACAGCTAAGGGAGAGAAACTGATAGATATATAATCACATGCAGTGAGCAAGGTGTTTAATGAAATGATTGCTTGTGGTGTTTTATAGTCTAGAAATGAGGGCATATTGATTAAATAATGGCATAGCAGGTTAAAAAACCAAACAAATTTAAATACTTTTTCACTGTGCATCATAAGTCTGTGGAATTAATTGTTTAGGGTTGCTGTGGAGACAAAATAATCTAGAGCTGATCAAAAACAGTCAGATGCTTTTATGGAAGAGCAACCCAACAAGGACTGGCAGGCAGAAAGATACTTTGGTAAAAATAAGATTGAACCGAGCATTCCTCAGAACACATAGCAAAGGAAGCATGGCTTTGTGCCTGCACTGCTCTTCAATCTGCAATAAGCTCCACTGGCCGCCTTCATGGCCAGGATCCCAGCTGGTCTGACCCCTGAATCTCACACAGTAGTTTCTATGCTCTTGTGATGCTCCAGGAGGAGCTAGCTGAGAAGTCAAATAACCTGTCCTAAATGTTGCTGCAAAGCAGTGTCACACCAAGTGAATATTTGAGCTGGACAAAAAAGTTTACTAGAAAACAGGAAATGTGGTTATCTCACAGATGCTGTTACAACGCTCCACAGTCACTTGACATAAGCTGGAGAGAGGCTAAGGGCAGCATAGAAAGCCTTGTCTGGGCTGAGGGCCAAATAGGACTTTAAAATACATTTGGGAAAGGAAAAATGTCAAGATACACCATAGCATCACCCAGGAAGAAAACAAACAACACGAGAGCTGCCAGTGTTATGAGAAGAGGTTAAGAGCCATACTGGACCTTGGGTAATGGGATCACATGCCTAAAGCTCAAGTCTACATCAAATATGGTGGCCAGACTGAGGAGAGGCAAAAGCAGAGCTGAAAAAGGGTGGAACAAGAAGTGTAGTAAATGGAAGGAGGAAAAGAATGAAAAATTCCCTTTTATACAGCCTGACTGGTAGTTGCTGGTCAGATACCAAAGGCAGGTCACAGCTGCATTAGTCTGGACAGAAGAGACTGATCTGGAGGGGTCTTACCCAATAGACAATTAGCTAAAAGGTTGTTTGTAGTCAAGATTGTTCAGGTGTCCCTTTAGCACTTGCAGTTTTGGCTCTGGAGGATTTGCAGGTCCTTCTCATTGCTGTACTTACCTTCCCGTGTGCCAGCTCTGCTGAGGTCTCTGTGTCTGAGCTTCTCTTTCTTCCTCTCTGAGCTCCCCTGAACTACCATAGGGCATGAAATGCAGTGCCTGGGGGATCTCTGAGCTGCCAGGCCCTCTTCTAGGTGCTGCCCCTGCTCACACAGCCGATACAGCCCAATGTTTGCCTTTTATGCCAGTACATCCCAGTCAGTTCCTCACACACCAGGTGAACTATAACGTGATATAACATGAAGAGCCTTCCCCCTTCAGCTTACACTGTTTGCTCTTTGCCATCTCTAAGAGATAACTTTCTGAGTGCCACAAGGGAAGATGCTGCCGTAGGAAATTAGATAGGGCTGCTCATGCAGCTGCTTCTCTTTAACAGACAAGATCATCTTCAGGGAGAAGATGAAAGAAATCTTTAGCAACCTATTGTATTCCTAGCTTTTCTCCCAGCTTTTCCCCATCGCTGGCACTTAGTTCTCTCCACAACAGCCTGGAGCACTGAATGTTTGCCAATGCTCCTGCAAATGAGCGCCTTACAGAAATTATGACAATGCCTTCCGTGCTGTGCAACATCCTAGCAGCTTCTTACCCTTATTTTCCCTTGGTTTCTTCTTGCTGTGCCACAGAAAACCTCAGAAGTGGCAGAAGTGGAAGAAACCTGACCTGCCAGCCCAGGTGTGCTGACCAGGTCTGTGCCAGGCTCCTAGCTGTGCACACAGCAATTTGACTTTCTACTCACCAAAGCAGGGGCAAAAGAAATCCATGATCAATCCACTCTGGTTTGGAAAAGCTTGCAGAAACATGCCATGCCCAGCCACCAGAGGTGTCCTGACCCTGAGATGTCCCCCACAGTGTCATTTGTGAGCTGTGCCTGCAGCAGCACGTGGAAGGTGCTGGAGACAGATGCTGGGGGGAAAGCTCTTTGCAACCCTTCTTTGCTCAGCATTATCCCTGACAGGCTACAAGAGCAAACAGTAGTTTGCAGCTGGATCTTTGTCCCGGGCTTACACCACACTCTGTGGCACAGGAACTAGGAAAGAGTTACAGAGCTGGTCTGCTACTGAAATGCATTTCTCATACATGTCTCAGTTCCATGCATTAGGGAGTTCTTAGAAATACTATGGCCACAAAAATAGTTCTATGTGCTCCGCAGAAGGCAGGCTTTCCAGCTGCCCAGTGCTGGAGGAAGCCAAGGAGAACGTTGGCACAGGGTCCGAGACTGCCCAGCAAAATGCTGCTGAGCTTAGCCAGGAAGACTCTGCAAACAGCAGCCTTTGACTGCCTGGACTGGTCCTGTCCTGAACAGCCCCAAAGCAGCTGCCAAAACCCAGCACAAGAGAGAGATAAGGTGCGTTAACGCTGCAAGGCTGTGCGAGTAGAGCTAGGATGTCAGGCTGAAACCACCACTGCTTCCATGCCTGGTGTCCAGCAGAACCATCTTGTGACCCAGCACAGCTCAGCATCACTGCTCCAGAAAGCAGAGAGGAGGGAAGGTAAACAGCCTCATCATTAAAGGCAGTGCTAAGATGCTGCCACAGGCATCCTGTATCACGTTATTAAGCTTCTCTGGCCACAGCACCAGCCCACGCAACTGGGACTCACTTGTGCCTCTCAGAGAGGGGCGAAGCAGGGAGGGCAGCGTGGCTGTCCTCTGGAGAAGATGGATCTGCCAGGGAAACACTGACCTACAGGGAGTTCAGTGCAGGTTGCAAAAGGGAGATCTTGCCTGTGGCATACATGGGGAGATGAGGTTGAGCACTATTACAGATGGCAGTTGTACACTGGAGTTATTGGCCTATAAGCCTTCAGTTTCTTCACTGAGACACTTTGTGTGATCCTGTGTTTGCCCTCAGAAGTATTGGCTGTTCTCCTCCATTTGCAATCTGTGGCTGAACTGACTACAGGTAACAGAAATAAAGAAAATGCTGAGCTTCTCCTTATTGTAAAGAGAGAAATTTATTTTAAAAGGTAGAAAATACATAACAAGTAGCACAGTCCTGTATGTTTCAAGCCCTCTACCCTCAGGGTAAAGTACCATGTTGTCCAGCCTAGACCTGTAGGGATTCCAGTCAGATTGAACAAGAGGGTTTTGCCTGACTTGGGCCCTGTCTAAGGAATGGGGAGCAGTGTGCCAGCACACTGATGCAAGGGCAGGAAATATACTCTGCAGAAAGATTCTCTTGCTCTTTGTCTCAGCTCCCTTTCAAGTGCTCCTGCACTCAACCAAAAAGACATACAATTTTCATCCCTTACTTCCCAAGCAGTTTCCCTGGGCACCCAGAACAGCAGATAGACAGGACCAAAACAGAGACAGAGTGCTTGAAGAGAAAGAGGTAGGAAATCGGTATAGGTACCTGTGAGAGAACAGGTTGTTGGGAGATTGATCCAGTTTGTGACTATTAACAGCGCAAGGCGAGGGGGCTCCAAGCACATTGAAGTATTGACATGCAGGCTGTCAGGCACCGTGGATCTGTGCGGAGTGTGACTGTTTCCATCCCCTCCCTCTGCCAGGACGAAGCCAGTCTACATACTGCAGTCTCAGCCACTGAGAGCAGCTGACTGCTGATGAAAGTTCATTTGTGCAGCAGTCCTGTCTGAAGGCACAGGACCAGCTGGGTGCATCAAAAATCCCCAAAACACACAAAAAGCTACTCTATGTCTGCATATGTTTTCCTGGTGAGGCCAGGCCCAGCAGCACTGGAAAAGGATAGGGCTAAGGCACCCTGACCTGCAAGAAAGTAAAAAAAATGCAACTCAGTGGATGACATAAAAGAAGCACTCCATTCAGCAATCCCAGTAAGACTACTTGCAATCATTTATGAAGATCCCACATGTTTTCTTTCTTGCGCCTAACCTCAGACACAAGAAGCATCCCCATGGTGCATCAATACAGACACAGAAATGAAGCAATTGAGTCAAACACTACAGGGAGGGAACTTTCTCAGCCATCAAAAGGAAGACAAGACTGGCCTCAAGTAACGAGTTTCGCTCCAAAATGAATTCCTAGGAGTAGGAACTCTGCACACAGGGAACTGCAAGCCTGGGGCAACACTGTAAGCTCCACAGTGGTTCTGCAGCTGACAGCATGGTCTTCTGATCCCTCTTCACTCCCAGCTGACACAAAAGGTTTTTCCAGAGGTAGCAACAGCACCACTACTGCTTCCTCCTGAGCAACTGAATGGGACAGGGATTTACTCACTGGCTGCAGAGCAGAGCTGTACGCCCCTAGATGCTTCAAGCCATTAATTCATGGGGCATAGATAACGGTGTCAGAAGGCCCTTCCTAGTCCTCTCCGCATAGTCTCATAACCTGCCAAGCATATTATAGCCTCAGTAATCAGACGCGTTCCAGCTGTTGCAACCTTGTTTAAAGTCCTCACAGACTGCTGCCTTTTCCTATGTTCTCAGCCTTGCCTTCGGCTCATTGCCTCTGCTACCCCTCAGGGCTCTCTGCCCAGCACCCACTTCTGATACATGTCTCTCTCCACAACATTAAGCCACTGCAGCTTAATGTCAGCACGTAGATATGTTTTCTGATAGCACTTGTCCTTCCAGCCCCAGGACTCTAACAGAGAGCTCCCTCCAGCAGCCCTGATGTTGTACTGCAAGTATGCTGCACCACAGGTGCTGGGAACACAGCCTTATGCTGATTTATCCCCATTTTTTCTGATCTCTTTGCAGTCCTGGAATAGAAGCTGACCACTGTCCTGTTTTTCATGCTCTGTTTCTACATAGTTGGTGGCCAAGAGATGCTCCAGGTGGAGCAGGAAAGGAACAGCTCCTTTACTCCTGCACTTCCCAGGGAAGCTGCAATTGCTGTCCGTATTCCTGCAGGCTGCCTCATCTTACCATGTCACTTGGGATCTACATCCTCAATGCCGAGAGCTTGACAGCAGCTCTGTTCAGAGGTGTTCAAGCAAACGGAAGAGATCTGCAGTGAGAAACGGAGAGGGAGCATTAGATGAGCAGCAACTGGGACACTGGCTACATCACAGCCCCTCCTCTTGCAGTCTTTACTTTGGGCAGCTCTGTGAGCCTCTCCCAGGATCTTCCCTGCTCAGCTCTTCCAATGGACAGTCTTGACCCAACACCGCAAAATAAAACCTGTGACCCAAGAGCTAGGAAGCTGAGAATCACTTGTGGAAGCCTCCTCCCTCCTGCCCACAGGTAGGGCAGCTCCCCACATCCCAAAGTGGCTGTGGGTGCAAAGCTTGGCAGAGGATAGTCCACAGCTCACCTGCTGGATTTCCTGCATTGCCAGGCGTATGGAAGAGTGGAGGCGAGGGAAGGCTCGCTGGTTGCCTCTCTCCTTGCTTGAGCTTGGCTTTGTCCTACTCTTGTCCAGGCTCTGTTGGTTTTGACAATTCTGGGTCCTCCTGAACCACACGTGTTTGAGAACGGCAGCTGCTCCTGATGGCAGAGCAGGTCTGCTGGTGGAAGGCCTGGAAGGGTGGGTGTGCTCCTCTGGAGGGGTATCCCTCTCTACTGCTGGTGGACCCATCCTGAGGCACTCCAGATTGTCATAATCCAAACTCTCACTACTTTTCTGAGGGGAGGAGAGAGTGGATTCAGCAGTGACTTGCAGGCCCTCCACACACCCCAAACAAGACAATGATAAGGAATACCCAGCTGTGTCCACTGATGACATTTATGGGACAGGAGGGTGTCATCCACCCACCAGGGCCTCGCTCCCACCCCAGGACTCCCCACTTCCCAGCCAGTTGTGTTTTATGGTGCATGCAGAAGAGACCAAGCTGCTTGGCCAGAATGGAACCTCCAACAAGAACATAAAAGATGCTGCTGCAGTGACTCTGTCCACTCAGCACACAATCCATGCCCCACCCCTATTCTGGATGAAGATCCTCCATATTCACCTGCCCACAGGGCACAGTCAGTATCTCCATGAAGGGCTGGATGCCCACAGTCTGGTGATACCGAACCAGATCAATGAGTGAGGTGTGAGCCCGGTCTTCCCCCAGGATGACATAGCGTGCATTGGGCTGCATCTCGATCATGTAGTGTCTGCAGCGGCCTTCGCCCCTGAGGAGACGAGCAGACAGAAACGGTTAAGGCATGGGGGCACAATGTCTCTCCAGAACCCAGTCATTGCCTTCTGTACTTGCCTCAAGAAGTCATATGTGATCAGGAGCCACAGTGACAAATAGCACAGAGATGCAGAAGGTGCACCATGCTGGAGTGTCACACACTGTGCTAGCAGGAGCTGGAAGAGCAGCAGTTTCTCCAAAGTCAGTGACAGGAGAACCACGGCACTCCAGTCCAAACCCCAGTAGACTGTACCACCTCCCATGCCCGTTGTCCATATTAAAACTCTGCCCTGCCCCTTGTCTGAGTCTGTACAAAGACCATGACCTCCTAACACTCCGACTGCCTCTCCTCAGGCCCTCCTGTAGACTCATCTCCTCTGCTCCAGTCAATGCTTCTTCAAACCTGGTTTGCCCACTCAGCCATACAGCATAGCCCAAGCAGGACCCGCACCCTTGGAGCCGCAGCACTGCACCCACAACAGATCTAGTTTTTGAAAAATGATAGGTTCCACAGTGTCCTCTTTGCTACTCCAAACTGTCTGAGACACTCACAAGAGGAGAGGAAAGGTTGAACATTATCCTCACTGGACTTGTCTGTGGGGGAGGTTAATTCCTCCAGCTCAGTTTAGGACCTTCTTTTTCCTTCTCTGCAAGGCTTATTACCTACCTGTAAGTCAAGGTGTAGCCTGGTCGGCTCTGGCTGATTCGAACAAGGAAGCATCCCAAAGGCTTGTCAATCAGCAAGTTTTCAGCTTCCCTGGAAGCAGTAAAGAATTTTTCAGTGAACAGTGAGCAGCTGCCTCTGTGTAGGGATTCCCATCCTATCTCGTGTGCTGCCACACAGTGCTCCCAGTCCACAGGGAGGCCAGCAGTGTGTCCTGAGCCAGAGATCTCCAGGCTCAGGCTTGCTGCTGTATGGGAGTTATTAGCAGGTTGAGGCAGTGCAATGCTCTCAGCCAAAGACTCTCCAAGCAGGGCTGCTCAAACCTGCTCCAGTGGCCTGACTGGTGTAGGAGCATCAGCTGCCTTCCAGCACAGAGCACATTACAAAGCATCGCTGAGGTGAACATGCTGTGCACGTGATGCGTTTCCTACGCTCCAGGGTTGACAAAAGTCAGGATGCTGTGGGGTAGTGGAGATATGAGAACAAAGCAAGCCCAGTGCCTTGGAGAAACACCAACTTTGATTACACCCCTCTGGCTCTCTACACTTCCTGCTGGAAGGAGATCTTCTCCATCTCTGCCCATAGACAAAGCACTGCTTTGTGCCTGCCATGTGCCCTGTGTCCAGGCTAAAGGTGAAAGCAAATCACCAGTGCGGTTTGGGATAGCTCTGGCTGCTGTTACATGACACTGAGCTGTATGGAGACTTAACTCCAGCAGCTTAAATCCAGTCCACCACTTCAGAAGTATCTAATCTTCAGTGTCTTTGGGAAGGACATGCTACTCCTTCATTGTAAAGTGCTCATGGCTACCCTATAATTGAATTCAGGCAGTTTTATCTTCCAGGCAACAGTTCCTCTCTTACATGCTTGGGTCTGTTGACAAAAAGCCTTAACGTAGGTGGGAAATTTGTTAATCCTCTTAAATAAACCAAAAAAAAAATGCAGCCAGAAGGAACTTGTCAGCGACTACAGCATCCTTCAGTAAACTAACATGCTGTATAGTGTCTCTGAGTAGTGTTCACACCAATAAGCTGACAAAATCCAGGAACTTGTGATCTAATACAACTGAAGGAGACTTGCAGATTGAAAAGAAAACATTTACAGACTGAAACTAGGTCGTAAGGGTGTTGAAATTACACACATGCTTTGCAGCAATACCCATACACAAGTCCCACCAAATAAGGGACACTGGCAGTTAGCAAGCAAGCAGCACTATAGGTTAATCTGCACACAAGGGAGGCTATATCCAGAAATTCTGACGTCTACCTGCTAACCCTACTGTGTTGCTCTTATCTGATCACTGGCATAATTAGCGTTTCTGCAATTATCCCGCTGCTTGAAAAGTAGTGCTTGGCTCAGCAAAGAGTGAAGTGCAAGGCATGCCCAGCAGCAAAATTTCAAGCATTTAAATAAATGTTTTCCAAAAAGGCTTGTGAATTCACAGTCTCGAAAACAATTCCATAAGAAGGCAGGGCTTTGTGGATGTCTCTCCCTAAAGAGATGCAAATTCCACCTATGCTGCACTCTCCTTAAATGGGTAGAGGAATCAACAAAAAGCCTTCCTTTTCATGTCTAGTAGGCTCTGGGGGAATCTTGCTATCAGGTACTCACTAAGGCTCCTCTTAAACTTCTTTAAAATGGATGTACACTGAATTGTGTATTATCTTGCTGTAAACTAAGGTCTCCTCCTGACCTAAACGGAGATATGAGAACAGTCATAACTAATCAGACGAAAAGTTCATCTTCATTCCATATCACATCTCTGCAAACAGTGCACAATAGGATAAACACATGCATGTATTTCCTCTCCAAGTACTTTCCATGCCTCTCTTCCCTGCACAGAGTATTTAGGAACCCATAGTGTACTTATTTCCTATGAATTTCCGGTGTTTTCTTGGATCCATGTAAAGTTTCAGCATTTGCAACCTGTGATGAGGATCTCAAAGCTTCCCCTAAGGGTATGAAGCTCACAGCCCAGAAGTGGAAGGTCATTCCCATTCCTTAAGGAGGCAAATCCAACCCAGGCAGACCTCCTAAGGACACAACAGCTTCTGCCTGCCTGCCACAGCCCAAGTCACTGTGTCCAGCATACTCACCTCCGGCTGATCATCCCATGCAGCCAGCTTGGAAAGGCCCCATCATCCTGCATAACCTTTTGGGCCTGAGTCTCTTTGAACCAGCGAAGAGTTGCTCCTCTCTTAAGTTTCCTCATTTTTGCCTCTTCTCCAGTCAGCTCCCCTGTCCCCAGAACAGAACGAGGCGCAGAAGGGTCCAAGAAATTATCAAAAGGAGTGGACTGAAAGTCGGGAGAGGGGGGAAAATGGGCATAAAAAGAAAGGTCAGAGTCAATGACCTCTGAAGGGATCACATTGGAAGTGATTCCACTCCCATGTCCCTTAAGACAAGATTGGTTGCAAACGATCAAACACTGCTTTCAGTTCCTGAAAGGTTCTGACCGCACTTATCTAACCACAGCAGGAAAGGACTCACTCTCTTCTCATAACAAGAATGACAACATTCTCATGGGACCACACACAGGAGAACACGTGCAATGCAGAAGGTAGGAGGAGCAGGGTACCAGGACACCTAGCTAAAGAACCCCAGGCAGAGCCAATGTCACTTACTTCTGTCAGTTTGCTGCGTGGCCGTGGCACTGGTGGCTTATCAGAAGAATGCAGACAAGGCTGAGGGCGCTTCTTTCGTGGCATGGGGACTGGAAAGGAAATTCTTTCTGCAACAAGAAGAAAGCAGTAGATGAAATCTAGCACCCAACATCCACAAGATCCACCCTCCACATGCCCAGGATAGCAACAGGCTCTGCTGCACAGTGTGCAGGAAAGACACAGTTTGGCACTCCTCCCAGTACAGCCAGGCAAATGACCGTCACCACGCTGCTCCTGCTCCACACAGAGAAAGCCACACTTTCAAATGGCAGAAATATCAGCACCTCCCTTCCCACCGCATTGGTGGAACCCCACAACCCCAGAACAGCTGAGGGCAGGCCATCATCACATGGAGCTTACAGCACTTCGAGGGAATCATCACATGATTAGCCACGCATGAGGGCAGTAGGAGTGGGAATAACTCACTCTGGGCTTCTGCTTCTATTGCCATCTGCCGGCTTCTTTCTCTCTCTGCCTCCTCCCGTAGCCGTTGTACCTGAGCTCTCAGCTCAGCCATTAGTTTCCTGCATCTGAATCCCCTGAAAACTGTTCAGAGAAAAGCTGCAGTCAGAAAAAGAAGTGCTTGTCATACCTTTGTCACTCCTTGGGTGAAGCACACTGCATGATATTCCTTCACCTAGTGAAAATCCCTTAGCATTTCAATCATAAATACTAAAGAGCAATGAAGGCTTTACTTGAGCAGGCATTCAAAACCACATGAGAACTGTCTTCTACTCTCTAAGCTGCCAGACCACGGGTTTAAAAAAAAAATCTTATCTCTAATGCCAAAGCACAGGACACCTAAGAACCAAAGCCTAACACAAGGGCCCCTGCTAACCACCTATCTCACCAGTACCCTTCAGACACTACTCATTAAAAGCAAAGCTCTCCCGTATAGTGGACAGGACTTCTTTGGTGATGGCCCACAGTACAATCTTTCCCACAAGTACCCATCATGGTGTTCATCAGGAGATTTAGAGACAGTGCATTATCCCACCTACTCTACCAGGTACTAAAGCACGTAAACTGAAAGCCCCACTCTCTCATGTCCCATTACCCCCACATCTTCCTCACAGATGAGAATGGGGCACAGCATGTGACTGTCTGATGTCATTCATGCCGTACGGTGCACAGCTGGAAGCAGCTTAGATGCTTCAGCAGTGCAACTACAGAAGAGCAGCACAACACGGAGGGACCAGGCAAGATGCCAGCCTCCTCCCCTTGGCTGCACAGTCCTCACAGAGCCTGTTGCACAGGGAAGTACCAAACTACCCACGCTGCCTGCTTTGGAGAAATGATCCCATTTCTCCAGCCACTGCATGAAAAGGAAAGAAAACAACAAACCAAAACTTAAACCTGTCTGCCTGTCTGAAAGCAGGAATGAGATCTGCTTCACTTGTCCTTCTCCCACCCCTTAGTTCAAACCCACTCACAAATGAAGACCGCACTCCAGAGGATAGTTACCCAGATCTTGAGACACAGCCAAAGCACATCTTTGCCCTGCTCTGCTCAGTTCTCCTACATATGTGCTTTCCCTCTCCAAGGCTCCCACTGTCTGACAGCTCTTCCTCCTTGCAGATGAGCACCGAGAAGGTGGGCATCTGCTATAAGCACTCTTGATTCCACAGGGCCTTTACATGGAGGTGGTGCCTGGCCTGCCTGTCTGTCATCAGCAAAGGTGCATGGTGGAGCAGGGACTGGAGAAGAGCTTTTCCTTGCCTTGGACTGAGATCAGAGTTGAAGGACTTTCCTGCTCCTGTGCTCACCTTTCTGTATGATAACTGCTGCTCTTTCCAGTCGTTCTACATACTTTGCCAGCTGTTCCTGGTGCCAATATTTAAAGAAAAGTCGTGACTTCCTGAGAAGTTGAGGAGAGAAAGAAGCAGTGAGAAAGAGTTTGTATGCACTTGCATCCAATCATCCTTTGGATGACCCTTTCCTACAGCTGCAAAGTTCTCCCTGAGGAGAACCAGGTGACAGTCTACATGTAAAAGGTCTCCGCATTCAGGCTCCCGATTCCCAGCAACAGTGACCCACACCTACCCACACATCCAGCCTGTCAGCTCTGTACTTCGCAGTATCTCCAAGCAGCTGGAAGACAGTAAAAAAGTGAAATAAGTAATTTTCCACTCAAAGTGAATACCATGCAGCCATTGGGTTTACGTGCATAAAGAGGGGAGAAAGTGCCTCAATGATTTCGCATTACATTCACTGTCCCTGTAATCTGATCACATTCAGTAATAAGCTGTCAATCTGTACTGCTCCTAGAGGTACAGCTGGGATCACATTCAGGAACAACAGCAAAAGGGTTTCCTAAAGCCACATTTCCTTCAGCTCCCCTGAAGGCAATTCTGCAGTGCCCATTTTAGTCTCAGAACTGTTTTTCCTCATTTCATTTTCAAGCTCTCTGGAGCACACAAGTTGCAAGGCTGGTACAGCAAGACTTCTGGCAAAAAGTCTGTTTTTCAATTCCACTTTCATTTTGCAGACTCTAGAGATAAAATCTGGGTCAATCAGAAAGATTTCCCAACACTTGGAACTAAAAGCAATACTCCAGCTGCATCACAGTTTCCTCCCTCTGTCTGCAAATCCAGGCTGTGAAACAGTAGTGACACTTTTTGCTACTATCTCACATAGCAAAGCATAAGTGGTTTTCCTTCTATCTCAGCCAACTTCCATGTGCCAGAACCTATATCCAAGGTAATTCTTTTCTCAAAAGCATCCTATGATTTTTGTGTCTGAAAACACATCATGGTGCCTGCCTACCATCAACTTTCTCTCATCCATGAGACTGTCTCTTGGCTTGGGCCTCAACTGGTTTTGCAACTCTTAGTAATTCAGCATCATCAGTAACTTTGAGAAAGCTCTGTGAAGGCTGAAGGAGCTAGTACCAGGAGAGAACCTTTAAAGAACACTCCCTTTCTTGGAAGGCTTACAACTCCCTCGCAAAAAAAAATAACCAGCTGGCTGTCCCACATGCTTTATTCTCACTATCAGTGACAACTGACCATGGCAGGAAGAAGGACCGGGAAAGCAGAAAAGAAGAAGTGGGGAGTTGTTGCCCCAGACGTAGGAAGTAAAAAGTTTTCAGGGTAGGACTGCTGAGCTGGAGAAGACTTCACATGTGGAAGGTTCTGAAGGTGCTGAGGGTATATTATATGCCTGTATACATAAAGAGTTCTTGGACTAGAAACACCTTTCTAGCCTGGGAGACATTCAGTGCAGGCTGCTTGCTCAGCATAATCTTTACCTTCCTCTTCTTTCTCCAGGAAAAACCCTGGAGAGGCACCTGATAACTGTGCTAAGCCCCTGCCACACTGAGTTCAGTGGATACTCTTGACCATTATTGACTCCTTAAATTAAGTACATTAGTCAGTTCTCATTGCACAGGACAGCAAGACTTTCTTGTAATTGAATTGAATAGCTACATAGCACTTTAAGAAAGATTTCATTGTACTAAATACTTTTTTAAACACTGTCTTAGTCTCCGAATTTGTAGTCTCAATCACCACAAAACCCATCCTCACTTTGTTCCTTTCACTCAGTTTGCTATGCTACTCCAAGAGCAAAATTCTCTAAAGAACAAACTGGTTTACACATAACAAAGGAAGGGTTCCTACCTTTCCTTTGTAAGGGAAACATCTGCTTTAACTAGAAGAATTCCATATCTGTAAAAAAAAAAAAAAAAAATCAATTCAGCAAGGCAAGAGGTCAAGCCTTGATGTGCTGAGGTGACCCATGTCACCTTCACAGCAAACAACAATAAACCACTATCTTTCCCCCTCAGCAAACAACCCCATGATCTCAGGCATTTGAACTTTAAAGAGGCAGTTTCACTCCTGTCCATATCTGGTTATCAGGATTGCTTCCCTAACATTATCTGACAAGGAACATTCCAAGGTTTTAACAAACCTTTCAGCAAATTCCTCAAATGAAGGCCTCCAAGAAAAACCGTCTCTTCGGATACGGATTGTCTCCAGCAGCCCATTGTACCGGAGCTGAAGCAGCACCACAGAGAGAAACAAACAGAAACAGGTCATTACGATACCCAGTTTGTTCCTCTGCAGCCAGAACTTCCTCCTTTCAGCCCTAAACTTCTCTAGATCAAACTGGAACAGTTTCTTTCTGAAAATGCTTCCTTGGCTAAAGACTGAATTTACCACATCCTGTAACTGTGATGATTAACGACTCTCAGTTAAGAGTTGGAAACCATAAAACCCAATGACTGAAATAGCTTAACCTTCCAGCAATGGGTACTGCTTTGCCTCTGTCCCTTAAGGCATAGCCTTTTACTTCCATATCTGGACAAACAAGTACTTTGAGGCACAAATGAACTTCCCTCTTAATCTTATCCTTTCTTATATACATTAAACAGGCCACAGAGCTTCTTGAACTCTTCTCGTCATTTTCAGTATTCTTTAAAGTGTCTGGATCTCAGACCTGACACAATATCCAAAGACAGTCAGATAAGCACATTTCAGCTCCTATCAAAGTGATTCCATCTTGGTTCCTATTCAGAGCTGCCCTGGCTGATGGGTGAGGACAGTCTCCTCCGGGAAGGACCATTTTTTCTGGAGTACTGTCTGTACTCATCCCCATCCAAGTATGCAGAGATGAATCCTAGTGCGTGACAAGCAGATCTTATTGTGTACATGAAAATAAAGTGGAGAATTAGGACAGTCAACAACTAAGCACGCAGAGCCTTTACATGGATAAAAGGCGTGCCGACTGTTCCCTCTTTCAAGGGAAGACTCAGACCAGTCATCTTCCAGCTACCTACACAGCCTCTCGCTGAGGTTTGCCCTCCCCACTGAATAGTGGCAGTATCTGTAAAGGACACTCCTTTTCCTCACCTGCAGTAGCACCACCTGGTTGTCCACCACACCTGGCTCCTTCTGGCTGTTGGGTTTTATACAGCGCACAAAGTGTGGGTTGGCAGAATACATCCTTTCCATCAGCACCATCAGGGAATGCTGGTGGGGGTAGAGAAAGACCAACAGTCCAACAAGCCAAAGTGCTGCCAGAGCCCAGTGTGCAATATCCTGCATTGAGAACTGTTTTCCCACCCCACAGCAGCTTCCGAGGCTCTGGTAATAACTGGGTCACTCCCATCATGATCAGCTGTGCTTGGCCCCAGAAAAAAAGACCCATCTACATGCTAGATGCTTCAAATATGCTTAGCAGCTCTGACACTAGTATTGCTGCATTCTCAAAGGACACAGCAGAGCAGCGACACTTTACCCGAAACTGAGCTCCAGCAGACTGCTTTCGTGAGCTGTTGAACTTGTCATCTGCTCCTGGTATGACCTGAAACCAGACACAGACAAAAGGATCACCCCTGGAAGGATCACATCCGAAAAGCTCTCCTGGAAAGCAGATGGCTGAAAGGAGAGGGAACAGAAATCGTGGGAAGGAAGACAGTTAAACATATTTGCAGAAGCAAGAAGAAAATGTGGTAAAAAACGAAGGAGAAATTGTTGCAAGCAGATTGCTATCTGGTCTTATTTTCGAGTAATTCCTGACTGCTCTCATTTTCAGACAGTTTCTCAAATATTAAACACCAGGTGGCTATGCCACCATGCATCAGTTGTCATGTGGACCTAAAGTGCAATACCTTGGCTTTCACATGAGGCATCAGTGTCCCTGTCCTGGAGATTGTAGCTGGAAGAACAGAGACAATAGTTAATTTGTACATTTGCTCGTAGTCAATCCCACTTCAAAAACTAATCTCCCTACCAATATGGGATCACAGACAAGGTGTTAGTTTTCACCATGTGGAAATACAAGGAGAGAGCTAAAGAAAGGGAGAAGAAAATGCAAATATATGAAGCATACAATGCAGGCAATATTATTCTCTGTCACTGTGAAGACAAAGAAACCATGTTACTGAGCAACCCTAAATGACTTTCCAACGAAATATCATCACCGGGCATCTAACAAAACAGAAAAAACATAAAGGTGGCAAATGAGAAGCTCATCTACAGCAGTCAACACACAAAGTCAGACAGCTTAACACTAATTCAGTGACAAAATGAAAAATTGAGGAAACTTGAATTTAGTGAAGAATCTAATGACATTCCTGTACACTCCTGATGCAAAGCTCTCACATGAATCACAGAATGGCTGAAGTTGGAAGAGACCTCCAGAGGCCACTGGGCCTTTGTTCAGCAGGGCCACCTAGAGCCATTGCCCAGGACTGGACAAGGAGTCTGAGGATATTATCTCTGTTGTTTATGAACTTTCAAAGAGCTGGGACCAGACTAAGTATCTTCAGCAACCGAGCGGATGTGATAATGAAGAAAGGTACTGCTGAGCAGAAGAGCTTAAAACCACAGTGCAAAAGAGAAATGAAACTAATCAATTACTTGTAAAACACAGAAAGTGGTGTGGGCTGAAAAGGACCAAAAAAAAATATTCTGCATCAAAAGCACCATGTTCATCCAGAAAAATTCCAAGGAAGATTCCTCTTGACTTTCCTATAAATGTTTGCTTTCATAAAAGCCTGAATGCTTATCAATAACTGGAAAAAGGGAGCGTAGTGGTGGAAGAGAAATATTGCATGACCTCAGGGGTTTTTAACAAGTTGTACTTGAAAATCAAAATATGTTTGAAAAGGACAATTTCTACACTCATTGCTTGAGGCTTTACTGTACTCTGTTTTCAGCATGAACAGCTAGAAGCTATGACCTTGTCCAGCTTAATTTCTAGACAAGAAAGGAGCAGATGGAAAGGGGCCATAGAGACAGTCCTGCACTGGCCCTGGAGAAGATTCACTATCTGATCTGAGGGAAGACATCTGAACAGTGGATAATTCTCTGGAACAGGACACAACCTGCCTTGCTTTCCAGGGCAAACCAAATGCCTCTTGACAGCTTGGTATGTCCCAGCAGCCCCAACTCAGGCTGCAGCCTTCCCAAAATCTCCCTGGGGCTGCCAGCTGTGAAACACATTCATAGCACAGGAGCTTCCCCCCAACACTTAACTCATGCCAAGGTGGGCCTTGATTCACGTGGGAGGCCCTGTCATAGCAGAGGGACTTGCCTGTGAACAGCACGCTCAGCAAGGGGGTGACACTGTTGATGAACAGCCCCCGGACGTTTGCTGGCAGAGTGTCTCTGTTCTTCTCCAGAAAGCCCCCAGCAGTATATTGCACCTAAGGAAAAGGGCAGCAAGTCACTTGCTGTGAAAGTCAAAGCCACAGATTTCCAGAGCAGCTGTTAAACTGAATTTACACTGCATTGCATGTGAATTCTGCGCAGTGGCTCTCAAGTGAATTCTGCAAATGTATATGCATGTCTTTCAGATGCAAAACCAGGAACGACACCCAGTGCTGGGACCAAGGCACTGGAGCCACAGGAATATCGCATAATGTGGAGACATAGACCTTTTCTTGTTCTGCTTTCCTTAATTGTGAAGTTTCATTTACTTTTGGTTTATGCTTCACTCTTTTCCTTGCTCTCCCCTTTTCCTTCCAAATAGGCTTCAATCCTATTGTCATGCATCCCCTTGCTTGTCTTGCTCCCTTCCTTTTTCATCTCCAGCCTGCGACTCTCCTTGCAATATTAGGTGGTAATTTTTGTAATAAAGAATGTCACAAGTAATAATTTAGTCAACTACTGTGAGATCAGATAACTAAATTGCATACTACAATGATCCGATCACCATGTCTGCTCCTGCTCCAAAAATTATCTTCAATTAATTCAACATATTTGGGCCAATGCTTTCATTACATACAATAGTTACATACAACAGTTCTAAACCACAAGTTGCTCAGATACCATTTGAATGTGTACCTTCACTTTCAAAACAATAATCACAGAATCACAGAATAACCAGGTTGGAAGAGACCCACTGGATCGTTGAGTCCAACCATTCCCACCAGTCCCTAAATCATGCCCCTAAGCACCTCATCCACCCTCACCTCAAACACCTCCAGGGACAGCGACTCAACCACCTCCCTGGGCAGACTGTTCCAATGCCTAACCACCCTTTCCTTATCTCAAGCCTAAATCTCCCCTGGTGGAGCTTGAGGCCATTCCCTCTCATCCTGTCCCCTGTGACTTGAGAGAAGAGGCCAGCACCCTCCTCTCCACAACCTCCCTTCAGGTAGTTGTAGAGAGTAATAACATCTCCCCTCAGCCTCCTCCTCTCCAGGATAAACAACCCCAGCTCTCTCAGCCACTCCTCATAAGGCCTGTTCTCCAGCCCCTTCACCAGCTTCATTGCTCTTCTCTGGACTCGCTCCAGAGCCTCAACATCCTTCTTGTGGTGAGAGGCCCAGAACTGAACACAGGACTCGAGGTGCGGTCTCACCAGTGCCGAGTACAGAGGGAGAATAACCTCCCTGGACCTGCTGGTTACACCGTTTCTGACACAAGCCAAGATGCCATTGGCCTTCTTGGCCACCTGGGCCACTGCTGGCTCATGTTCAGTCGCTGTCAACCAGCACCCCCAGGTCCTTCTCCTCCTGGCAGTTTTCCAGCCAGGCTTCTCCTAGTCTGTACCTCTGCTTAGGGTTGTTGTGCCCCCAAATCACCTGGCTGCTCTCTCTGTGCAGCTCAGTGTATGCAATAAAATAGTGACTGCTATGCTCTGGAACCCAACAGGTAAAGGTAAAGTCAGACTGTCCTTTGGTGCTGCTCAGTGAATGCAGAGATTTTATTTTCAAAGGGACCACATTCTTCTAGTACTCTGTACTTCCCAGAGGCAGCCTCACTTTCCTCAGGGGTCCTGGTCCTCTCTTCCTATGCCTTCTACCAAAACCGCAGGGAATTCTGGAAACACATTACTTCTGTTTCATCATGGTCAGACCATATACTCCTTAACATCAAAGCCTTATTTGCCAATCAATTCACCTCCTTTCCCCCAACAGACATTACAAAAGCACCTTTCTCACAAACAGTACATACTTTTCCAGCATAGTGAATGATACTGAAGCTCAAAACACGGCCTCGACCTGGCTGGAAGTGTAAATTCCCCTTGAAGCTGCTGTTTAGTTTATCCACAAATGTCTTATCAGTTGCCTGCAAGAAAGCAGATTTCATAATGAAATGATAAGGCTGCAACAGAGACACGAGCAGGATACATGAAAGCACAACAAAGTGTTGGAAGTGGCCTTGGCTGTGCAACTATTTAGTACTATACTTTCTTCCTGACTCTCCACATGGATGCCTATTGTTAGGCTCATCCTGATCTGGCTGTTCTGTCTCATCAGTCACACATGGGAACACCTCTGCTAATCCATCCCTCTGAAGTCACACTCCAACATAAAAGCTCTCCCTGCAGCCCAGATCTTTATTGCCACATTCCTCACACTATTTTCTCTGCCCGCTGTCTCATATGTACCTGAGGGAATGCACTCTGCTCATCCAGAAGAGAGAGGAGCCCAAGTGGCTTGGCCAAGAGCAGATCCTGTGGGAAAGGAGACCCATTACACACACTAAATCAGTACAGGAGATCCACTCTCAAATACACTACTCTTTGAAAAGGTTCTTCCCAGAAGCATCTCCCCATGACAGAAGTAGCGTTCTTTTCTGTCAGTCCTCTCACTCACCAGAATAGGTTCATTATTGTTGAATGTTATAGTCTTCCATGGCAGCTCTTCTTCCTTATAGGCAGCCTGCTCCAGCTGGAAAATGTGCTGAAACAGAGGAAAAAAAAAAAGTTGGAGCACTTGGCAGACTTGGTTAGACAACCATGAACATCTTCCTTGCCAACACGAACAGAGACGTGGCTCCTCTCTGCCCTGCTTCACTAATCACCATTTCTGTCCTTCCAGGACCTATTTTTCCCCAAGCTTTCCTTCACATGCCAGGTAGATTACTGCTCTGCTTTCTCCACCACACAAGATGAGATCATGCACAGCAAACTTACATGGTTGAAGAAATGTTGCAGCTGCTCATTGGCCAAGTTTATGCAAAGCTGCTCAAAACGATTCACTGCAAAATTTTCAAAGCCAAAAATATCCAAGATACCTAAAAGAGGGAAGACAAGCACATCATGGAACCTGCAGATAGCTGCCTACCCCAACACACAACTAGATCTCCATTAACCCAGCTCTTGCAGCACAAGGACACCCCAGTCAGGTCACTGCAGCACCTCTCCTGCAACTCCTCTTGGACAACTAGTTAGAAGCCCCACTCTTGGCTCCTCTGCAAAGCCAGAGCACCCCAGAACTACAGCTTCACCATTGCCTCAGACTAACCAACTGCTCAGAGCTGGTCAAGGCCCTATAGACTGCATGTTGTTGACTAACATCTCCAACATGACCAGGTCTTTGATAATGGATACTTGTACGCAATCTCTGTGAAACCTCATATTGTGCCTTTCCTTCATTATGACCGAGGTACACACATTTGATGACAGAACAGGAGCAAGGCAGGCAGAACTCACCTATCTCCCTCAGTTCCACCTCAGGATCCACATTCTCAGCCAGCAGCTCATTGATCTTGCAAACAATCCAACCAAATACTCGGCCATACGCCACCTTTGCAATGGAGTCCCGAGCATCTGCATGGAGAGAACAGAAGCTTGCTGAAGGGCTCCAAGGAGAACAGGGAACACAACACACTAGCTGGCTCAAGTTATTCACCCCTAGCAACAATGTCTCATGGTTTATGAAGCTATTTTAAAGATCAAACATTAAATATCTGTCTGATCATCCCTGTGCTCTGTAAGCTCACACAGAGTTCTTTCATTCCAAAACCTTCAGTGTTTCTGCAAGACCAGATATGACAGGAAGGGCAGATCTGCTGTGACCCATGGGGGTCCATGTGTTTGTGGGGAGAGACTGCAATAGGTTACTAAGGCAGCACCACACTGCCTGCCAACTCTTTCCTTGGCATAAGAGAGCAGAACAAGTGTGTAGACTCTGCCCTGAGAACAAAGCATCAGGCAAAGGCGTTTGAAGTACGGGCCAACCAGACTTCAGTTTCTGTTAAGAGGAATAAGGGGAATCTCTGGTGCTGGAATGGGGCAGGACCTGTTGGAGAGCTTCAAAGGGATGGGAAGTCACCAAGTGACAGGGGACAGGACAATAGGGAATGGCCTCAAGCTCCGCCAAGGGAGGTTCAGGCTTGACATCAGGAAAAAATATTTCCCTGAAAGGGTCATTGGGCACAGGCACAGGCACAGGCTGCCCAGGGAGGTGGTTGAGTCACCTTCTCTGGAGGTGTTTAAAAGATGGGTGGATGAGGTGCTGAGGGACATAGTTTAGTGACTGATGGGAATGGTTGGACTCAATGCTCCAGTGAGTCCTTTCCAATCTTGTCATTCTGTGTGTGACATACAAGGGCACTCGGAGACCACCTAAAATTGAAAATTTCATTTCCAAAAAAAGTCCAGCCACTTCTTAGAAAATCCAGAGACTTAGCTTCCCCTCTGCATATCTACTGAGTATGGATCCCCCTACTATTAAACCAAGCAAGAGGCTTCAAGTTTTATTGGGAAACTGAATGTTTCTGTTCCATTCCTTCTAGCCCACAACTGCAAAGCGAGAAGAACATTTGGGAAACAGAATGAGCTAATTATCCATTTTAACCAATAATCTAGAAAATCTGGAATTTCATGCTTTTAACATGGATTTTAAAAATCTTTTAATTTAATTGAACCTTTTTTGTGCAGTTTATCTTGGATTACTTTTCTTTTTGAAAGAGGAAACAACAAGTTGTGTGTATCACTAACACATTCCCCTTTCATCTCACTCCTTCCCTGCTACTGTGCTATCTCATTGATTGTCTCAATTATTTCTCCATTTACTATCTAGAGCTCTAAAAACACCCAGCTTTCTGCCACAGGAGCCCTCCCGTCTTTTGCACAAATACCCAGAGCTTCCTTCTAGACTGGACTGAGGAAGAAAGTAAAGCTAATTCATTGGTTTATCATTTAATCTCTGTAGTCCCCTGGAGATCAAACAAAAGCGGCATTCATGGTCCCACGTGTCAGGGAGAGACTAGACAGATAAACACTGATGTGCTTCCCTCAGTGAAAAAGGAATGAAGGGGCACAGACAGACATCTGTGTTCCAGCAAGTTGCACATGTGTGGGGTTACCCTTCCCTCAAACACGGGTCAGCCTTTCTGGCCAGAACATCTGCAATTCATTTTGTTTTCTACCTTCTGCCTGCTGCTGGGAGTGAAAACGCTGAATCTGTTCGCCTCGGGTCACTGACATTGTACAAATAAGGCATTTTAACAGTTCATCTTCTTGGACTCCAAACTGACCCTGGAAGAGAGGAAACAGATGAGGATAACGAATAGCAAACCCTTATTTGACCTGTAGGGATTGCATCTCCTCGCATCTGTGCGACACCCTGTGTAATGAGGTCATGATACAGATTAGGGCCTTTGAGCTCCACTGTAAAATAAGTATTACAGTCAACATCTCGCAGCACTGGAGTCAGATGTGGTCTCTGAGATCCGTATTATCCCTGCAGTGACCAAGAACACTCTCCTGCTCCCTCTGAAACACTGTTTTGCTCTCCCAATGCTGCCACCTTTCAACTCCTTTGGGAGTCTCACCAGTCCCTGCTGGGTGGGTTAATAACTTGTTGAGCAGAACCACAAGGAGGTGATTGTGCAGGTGCTGAGGTGTCAAAGCTTCAGCAGGATTCAGTCACACAAACCCACAAGAGACAGAAAATTAAGGGAGCTCGGAGAAAAGTGAATCCCTCAGTGACTGCTTTAACAGGAATTCCTCTTCTGTGGAAAAAAAAAAAGGTGTAGGCTTTAAGTAAGAAAAAAATGAGTTGGCTGTGGAATAGATGTAGGTGGTTGTTTCGTTATGGTGTAGGAGGGAAATGAGCAAAGAGATAGGAGTGAAACAAAAACCCAAAGGTGCTGGGATTTCAAATAGGTCAAAATAAAAAGACACATGAAGGGCAGAAATACATTACATATCTCTCTTTTGTGTTGTCAACAAAGCAGGAAAATGTAGCTATCCCATAAAACAAAAGTGGGATGGTCCTGAACCTGTGATAATTTCATGTGAAACAGGAGAAAGCTTAGTTCTGAATAACCAAGAAAGATTTATAGCAGCTACTGTGGTATTCTTAGACAAGACCTGTTGGAAACACAGAACTAATTTTCAGATACTGCACACTTGAATTTCTCCAAGGCATCACCACACTCATTAACACAACACTTAATTTTTAAAAGCTTATATTGTATGATGTCAACAAGGAACATGTGGTATCACCATTGCAAGACACTGGTTACAGACATGCAAGAAATGGAAGCTGTGAAGCGTCTCCTTCAGAATGAACAGCAGTGAACACGAATGCAGTCATAGGGTCACACTGTGCATTGCTGGAAAAAACTCCCTGTTATTCAGAAGCCTTCACACTCTGGGGCAGGAATATCCTTTGCTTTCTCCCTCCAGCAGTCACACTGCCAGTTCGAAACAGCATCACATCCATAACATTTCTGCCAGCAATTCTTATGACTCACCGCTGCAGCCTTCAGCCACCCTCGGGAGGTTTCACTCACTTTTACAGACCCATTGCTCTCCTCAGGCTCAAAGGTCACATTGCCCAGAGACAACACACCGGCCAAGATAGCCTGCATGTCCACTTGCTCCTAGATCACAAAAGAAAGGTGACTGAAAGCCTGTCAGTATGTAACACAATCCAACGCAGAGGCCTCAGAAGTTGGAGAGGTGAGGGAAAGGCATGGGCAGAGACTGTGGGAAAAGGCTCTACAGTAAGCCTGACAGATCCAGGTGTTTTGGAAGCAACATGTAAAATCCAGAGAAAAGAGGAATAAAACTGAGCCTCAAGACAGCAGCCAGAAAGAAATCCTACACCTGCAGGAAGCAGAGATGGAAATTAAACAACCCCAGAACTGACCTGTTCTTGGAAGCCCACCATGTCAAGGGCATTGCACACCTCTTGGTATTTGTGCTTCCAGTGCTGAGCTACATCTTGCGTACCAAATCGTCCGCTTATGTACCTGAGAAAGTGTACACCCCATACAAAACCGTCACACAATTAGCACAGCAAGTCATCCCTATCCCAAAGGAACAAAGCAGATCAGCAGCAGTGGAGACACAATGCAAAGAAACTTTTCCAAGTTAATCACAGAAGAGACTCCAGACCTCCCACCTTCTGTGATGATAAGATGTCTTCAGATCCCATTCCATCTTCCATTTGTTCACCTGTACCAGGCTCCATAGGGCAAAGGCATAGACTCCATTATGCTGCTTTCCCACCCATAACCCACCATGAAGACTAAGCTAGGGTCTGCCTTTGAAATACCTGTAGAGTGAAGGATCCAATAACCCATACATCTCCTTTTCCTCTGAAGACAGTCCAGCAAACATATAGTAGAAGATGTGGAAATTCCTCTCCCCAGTATCTTGCTGCACTACCCGTGACTTCTCCAAGAGGTACTCACTCAGCTTTGCACCTTGCACTGCACACAAGAAAGCAACAGGGTAACCATTCCACATGAAGCTGCCCCAGCTGCCCTGCAGCTCTTAGTTGGTGATTGGAGCACAGAATTGCCTAAAATAACTTTCCTGCATGTAACACCATTGCAGCTACCAAGACCCTGGAAATGGGCTTCCCATCATCTTAGAGATGTCTGCTCATCCCCTTTAGCAGCAACCAAGGCTTCTGGTACCACAGAGTATTAATGAAACTTCGCCTGCACTGTCACCCCTATATCTTTCCTATACTCACACACTGGGATAACCCAGGCTTTATCCTAGAGCTGTGGTTGTTGTAAGATTTTACTTACTTGCACACCGTTCCTATAGAGAGTCGGGTGTCAAAATTTCACCCTCCACGAGCTCTGGCTACTTAGTCCACTCCCTCCAGTGCCTAACCATCCCCCAAACTAGTATTGCCCTTGACTTCACCTGTATTCTTCTGGAAACGCAGCTGTATGTATTTTCCAAAGCGGCTGCTGTTGTCATTCATCACAGTCTGTGCATTGCCAAAAGCCTCAAGCAGTGGATTTACCTAAAACAAGTGAGTGAGCAAGCAGAACAAGCATTCTACAAATTAAGTAATCCCATCTAACTAACTTGGAAAAGTTTAACTATAGCATGTGCTATTCAGCATTCATCTGGAATAGGAACCACGCCATGAGTACCCAAGAGCACTTATTTAACCGTACCCTGGATCCAGCAACAGAAAGGGGCAAGTTTAATAAAGACTATGCAGTGTGAGATTACTGAAAATAAGCACAACCAAACTTATTTGATCTCAGTAAGATCATTGATTCATTTGTTAAAAGATAACATTGGTATAAGATTTTCACAAAGCATCTGACACGGTTTCACTAATAATTTGACTGCTGTACTACACCAATAAACAAGATAAACATCACATTCGGTACATGTAAGCATGATAACTTTGCTACTGAAATTTGTAGACAGCATAAGCTCAGGACAGTGAATTTTAAAGACAGTAACAGAACAATCAGACCAGTTCTGTAAACTGGATGTAAGCAAAGTGAAATGTCATTTTTTTCTATATTTGAGCAAAGAATGCCTGCTGACTGGAAGAACGATGCCTTAGGGTACATGCTGGGCAGGCTGCTGAACACGGCTTTGCAGTGACACTGTAGCCCCCAAAGGCGTAACTTAGTCCTTGAATATATCTACAGGAACCTAATAAGATGCCTATCATTTCATCACCATCACCTCTAGGGCAGCTCCCCTGGGTTTAAGTGAACTTTGTTTCCAATGGAGGAATTGTGGGCTGGCTACGATCAGTCAAGTCTTTCAGGGACTGTTATGCCAGGCACTACACTAAGCAAACACAGCTACACTGCTTCCTGAACCTGCTCAGCTCAGAAGCAGCATGGCAGCGTGGTTCAAGCCAGCTCCAAGTGGAGCCAGCAGCTATATCAATGCCACATTCCCACAACAGAGCACAGGCATTCACCTGGGATATAAGGCAGATAACACCACACTGAAATAACGTGCCATTCCAGAGCCCTAAGCATGGCACAGTGTGTGGGGCTTATATGACAAGGTTTTGGTAACAGGGGTCTACAGGAGTTGTTTCTGTGAGGAGAAGCCAGAGGCTGCCCGTGTCCAGCGCAACCAGCTCCAGATGGCTCCAAGATGGGCCAGCTGCTGGACAAAATTGATCCCATCACTGACAGTGGTAGGATCTCTGTGATAACATATTTAAGAAAGAGAAAAAATAGCTGCACCACTGCAGCCAGAAGAGAAGTGTGTGAAAAACAGCTCTGCTGACACCAAGGTCAGTGAAGAAGGAGCAGCAGAGAGATTGCCCTGCAGATGCTGGCGAAGATGATGGTGAGGCAGACTGTTCCCCTGCAGCATGGAGGTTAGTGGCGAAGCTGATATCCACATGCAGCCCATGGAGGACCCCACACTAGTGCAGGTGGATGGGCCCAAAGGAGTTTGCGATCCCATGGGAAGTCCATGCTGGAGCAGGCTCCTGGCATGGAGAGAGGAGCCCATGTGGAAGCAGGTTTGCTGACAGGACCTGTGAGCCTGTGGGGGACCCATGCTGAAGCTGTCTGTTCCTGGAGGACTGTACCCCGTGGAAAAGACCCAGGCTGGAGCATGGTTCACGAAGAACTGCAGCCCATGACAAGGAATCACTTTGGAGATGTCTGTGGAGGACTATCTCCTGTGAGAAAGAACCCACACTGGAGCAGCAGAGACAAGATAAGATGAACTAACTGCAACCCCCATTCCCTGTTTCCCACGTGGTTTGAGGGGAGCAGGCAGAGAAATCAGGAGTAACCTTGAGGCTGGGAAGAAGGGATGGGATTCAAGTGGAAATACTTCAGACCAGAGAGGCAAATATGTTTCAAAATCAGCTAGCAAAGGGATATGAAAATAGCAAAGATGAAATTACCCATTTAATAGGTATGTGCCTGACAGGAAGTATAAGTAGCCCAGGAAAGGCAACTGAAGGCTTGTCGGATTCTCCATCTCTGTGTACTATTAAATCTTAGTCTTCTAATAAAAGTCCTTGTTCTAGCTCAGACACAAAATATTTGGAAAAATGCCCCTAATCCCTTGTCACAGAAAACATTATAGATGATTGCAATAGTTTTCATTCATTTAAGTTACCACTACATTCCCAGCAAACAGAATGACCCAGCAACCCCTCTAATCTGTGGTCAGCTGTTTCACCATCCTTACCAGATATTTTCCTGTGTGTCTTATGTTTTGCTCCCTGACTTCCAGGGGTGATTAATTCATCAGCAGGCATCCTGAGCCTAATATAAATTGTCTCACAGCAGTATTGCCTCTGCATCTTTAAGCGCTACCCTGTAATGACCTACCTGGAGGATCTGCTGCTCCAACTGTGAATTGCCTTTGCATAGGTTCATTATGTGCTGCAAAAGCAGCTTTGTGCTCTCTGTTTTCCCAGCACCGCTCTCTCCACTGCAAAGAGAAAGCAAATTCCAGGAGCTGCAAATTATCGTCGCACTGCCCCTTATGTCCTTGTGCCCCCATCATTGTGATATTCCTAGACAGGAGAGCACTCTCAACTTTTTCACCTAAACTGCATGTGCCAGTACAAAATCACATCAAGGCTTTACACAGCAGGTTCCATGATTCCTTCCCAGGGGAAGTTTTCCTCATTTGCAAGGGAGCAGTGTGCTGTGACTTCTGGATGGGGTACACCAGACAGACCATTTCCTCTGCTTCTTAAGAAAAATATATCTAACTTCTGGAGAACAACCTTCTTTTCAAACGTGATCTCATACATTGACTCCTCCAGACACGGCAGAGTCAAGAGCTTCCTGTCTTCAAAGAGATTTGCCCCATCCATCTCTCATCCACGACTGAGTTCTGATCTGGAGATACTGCGTCAACTTCAAATCTCGGGCACTTCACACATCAGCTGGTTGAGAACGCGGGCAGACAGCTGCAGAGATGCTCGCACACCCACTGCGGCAGCAGTGCACGTCACTCTACCATCGCATGTGCCCAGCACCTCCGCCTCTAAGTCAAACAAGCAGCGCTTGGAAAGCACAGTTTCTTCTGCCCTAGCAGGGAGAATGAACAGCCAGTGAGACAACGCGTACTTGCCTGTGACAACAGCATACCGGCAGAGAACTCAGGCGTGTGCCCAGGGACACCAATGCAGGAAATGCTGCCAGCATACCTGCAGGCAGGTCTCAGTATCCACGCCTGACCTTTGAGCACCTGGTGTGGCTTTACTGCTTTGCAGCTCCCACTGGCTCTGCCTGGGATCAAGCATGTGTCACAGGTAGCTAAATACTTCAAATACCACAACAGATACCTGATCTCAGGCACAGGTCAGTCTATCACCATCTGAATATGCACAAACAAAATAAGACCATTTTGCCAGTGGAGACCATGCCATCCAGGCAGTGCCCCTGCTTGGCACAGAAGAACGTTTTTGTTTTCAGAAACTTCCTTGTTCCATAGAAGCACTATCAGTCAGCACTACCACGGCTGAAGCATGTCCTTCTACCCTCCAACATGCCTAACAGCTTCATTAGGTCCTGCAAACACTATCCAGCTGCGGGATACTCACTATCCACTATATCCACTGGGCTGAGAAGAAAAGCAAAGTCCTCTCCAGGAGATCCAAGCGCTGCACCATAGCATAGCCAGGCAGGGATTAACGTCTGTTGGGACTTGGAAGGCAAGAGGAGCCAATGGAATTTGCAGCACAGAACAACTTAATTGCAATGAATATTTGTCATCTGGGGACAGCCACCGAGTTCAACATCAACCTCTAACACACCACCCAGACCTCCTAGGCTAAGCTGGGGAGACCAAACAGACCACAAAGAACAGCAGAACTTGGTGTGTTCCCATGCTGTTCTGCAGTCTAACACGAGTGACTTCCTCCTCCTCCACCCCAACTTTGCTCATGCCGGGTAATCTCATTAATGAGCATTTCACCACTCACCGGGAGCAAAACCATGACCTTACTGTGACAGCACACAGAGCAGTTAATAGGGTTGAAAGATGCACAGGAGTAGCTCAGACTCTCATCTCTGAGACCACAAACTGCTGGCAGAAAACAATCAGTCTGCTGACTTCTTGGCAGACGCCCACAGGTTATGCCCGGCCTTCCATCTCCCAAGACAAACAGCATGAGTGTTCTCCATCTGTAAGAGCCCTACCAGCAGCACCTCTTCAACCTACCAGCTCTACAGCCACCACTTGATGAGAACACTGCACATAAGCCACAGTCACTGACTGCTTGCAGGCCAGAGAAATGAGTGGGGCTTAAGTGACCCTCAAGCTCCCAGTTCCACCGCAAGACTCACCAGGGATCCAGCAAGTTGTTCCCACACCAGGTAGACTGAAAATACCGGTACAATGATCAGAAGGCCAACAGAAAGAAGGGAATATTAAATCAAAAAAAGATGGCAAATAACATTTGAGCTGAGATGACATTTGAACTGTTCTCTGCGACACTCAGAGCAGGAAGTCGGTATCTTGAGGCTCTCTCCTCAACGCTGTTTGAGGCTTTCTCTACTAGTTGTTGCTATTTGCACAGTTTCAGCAGAACAAAAGTGACATCATGGACTGAAATGCTCATGACACTGGTACACTTTTTGGTTACAAGAGCCTGTTTCTTTCCCCTTCTAGCGCACAGAACTGCACGTAAACAAGATTTTCCCTGACCAGATTCCCAAAGATCCTTGGGATATAAAAAAGCTTATGTTGCTCTTTCTGCCGCTCTTTGGTTACAGATGGGAAGCTCCATTTTGGGAAAACAGTATTTGGTTATTTATTACAGCAGTACAGCAGGAGTTGTTTTGCCAGAGAATACTGTATGGCTTTCCCTGGAGATGGATAAATCTTTCCAACACCACATCCCTCCAGAAGCAAACCTGATGTATTAGCTGCATTCTTCATATTTGTATTCTATGCATTTTGGCATAGTTACCTGCACTGGCAGCTGAGCTGCTCCACAAAAGCCTCCATTCCCAATCTGCCTGCTTTCCCATATGGAAAGTGGAGAGGTCGGGAAGAGTAAGAGGTGAAATAGCTTTAAATCAGAGTGGGAAAGATATAGATTAGACATTAGGAAGAAAGTCTTCATGATGCAGGTGGTGAGGTGTCCCAACCAATGGCAGGGGGGTTGGAACTGGATGATGTCTAAGGTCCCTTCCGACCCAAAGTGTTCTATGATTCTAACTCCACAGCAAATCTCACCTCCAGCGTGCTCGAAGCCCCATGCACCCTGGCTTTGAACACTTCCAGGGATGGGGCAGCTACAGCTTCCCTGGGCAACCAGTGCCCAGGCTCACCACCCTCGTTGCAAAGACTTTCTTCCTAATGTCTAATCTACATCTTCCCCCCCTCAATGTAAAGACACCCACTTTGTCCTAGCACCACACGTCCTTGCAAAAAGTCCTTTCCCAGCTTTCCTGTAGCCCCTTCAGGCACTGGAAGGTGCTCTAAGGTCTCTGTGGAGCCTTCTCTTCTCCAGGCTGAGCATCCCCAGCTCTCTCAGCCTGTCCTCATAGCAAAGGTGCTCCAGCCTTCGGATCATCTTTGTGGCCTTCTAACAGTTTCATAGCCTTTTTGTGTTGGGGATTCCGGAACTGGTACTCCAGGTAGGATCGTGTCCTGACTTCAGTGCGGGGAGCCCAGGAAGAGCTCGCTGGCCTCTGCCCAAGCCCCCAGCCCCCCTCACCTGATCACTGACCCAATGACTCCATGATTCTCACCTGATCACGATGCACTGGCTGCCCCCACAGCCCAGCATGGCATGGTAGGCTCGGCTGGCCACGGCGAAGATATGAGGGGGCAGCGTGCCCACCAGAGGCTCCCGGTACTGCTCTGAGACCTGTGGCGAGAGGGAGGGCATGGGGAGAAGTGGAGGGGTAATGAGGAAAAGTAAGAGATGGGGGGCATGGGGGGTGGGAGAGGGGAAAAGGGGTAGAGGAGTGAGAGGGGGGGGCATGGGGAAGGGGGGAATGGGATGGGGAGAGGGAGGAGGAAAGAGGAGAAAGAGTGAAGGGAGAGGGGGAGAAGAGGGAAGAGGGGAGAGTGAGAGTACGGGGAGGGGGTAGATGGCAAATGGAAGGCATGGGGAGAAAAAAAGGGGTGTAGGAGGAATAGAGAGGGAAGGGGAAAGAGGGAGGGGACACTGGATGATCTTTAGGGTCCCTTCCAAACCAAAGCATTCTATGTTTCTGAGGGGAGGGAAAGGGGGAAGAGGGGAGGGAAAGGGGGAAGAGGGGAGGGAAAGGGGGAAGAGGGGAGGGAAAGGGGGAAGAGGGGAGGGAAAGGGGGAAGAGGGGAGGGAAAGGGGGAAGAGGGGAGGGAAAGGGGGAAGAGGGGAGGGAAAGGGGGAAGAGGGGAGGGAAAGGGGGAAGAGGGGAGGGAAAGGGGGAAGAGGGGAGGGAAAGGGGGAAGAGGGGAGGGAAAGGGGGAAGAGGGGAGGGAAAGGGGGAAGAGGGGAGGGAAAGGGGGAAGAGGGGAGGGAAAGGGGGAAGAGGTGGAGACAGGAGGGCGAAAGGGCCGGGCGGTGCTCGTGACTCACGTCTGACCCGTAGAGCGGCAGCGGCTGGAAGGGGTTCATGGCGATGAGGATGTCCCCGATGTCGGTCTGGAGAGAAAGAGGGGAGGGATGTAAGGAGAGCGAGGGGCGCCCTCGCCCCCCGGCCCCGGGCACTCACGTAGGGCAGCTGCCGCAGGAACCGCTCCCGCAGCCCGCGCAGCAGCGACGCCTCGTCCAGCTCCGGCAGCGCCGCCAGGTCCCCCCGCACCGACACCATCCCCGCCGCCTCCCCGGCCCCGCCGCGCTCCGCCCCGGGACCGCCCGCAGGGGCGGGGCAGCGTTTGAACGCGGGGCGGCGGCGGCAGGTAACGGGCGGGGGGCGCGGGAAGGGGGGCGCGGCGGGGGCTGGGGAGGATGGAGAAAGGGGCGTGTGGGGAAGGGGGACACTTGGGGAAGGGGCGTGGGAAAGGGGGGGAGGCGAGCGGAAGGGGGACCGTGGGGTGGGGGGCGTGGGAAAGGGAGCAAGCGTGTAGGGGGAGGTTGGAGAACGGGGCCGGGGGGAGGGTGAGGAGGGGGGTATAAGCGAAGGGGCGGGGAATGGGGCGTGGGAAAGGGAGGGGCGCGTGGAAGGGGGGCTGGGGGGGGTGGGAAAAGGGGAGGGTGTAGGAAAGGGGGTGCGCGCGTGGGGGTCTGGAGAAGGGGGGCATGGGAAAGGGGGCACTTCGGGAAGGGACGTGGGAAAGGAGGGGCGCGTGGTGGGGGCTGGAGAAGGGGGGGCGTGGGAAAGGGAGCACAGAGGCGGTCGGGGGGGCTGGAGAAGAGGGGGCGTGGGGAGGGAGGGCGTGGGAAAGGGGGGGGAGCGTGGAAGGGGGACCGTGGGGTGAGTGACGTGGGAAAGGGGGTACGCGCGTAGGGGGGCTGAAGGAGGGGGGGACGAGGGGAGGGGGGCGTGGGAAAGGGTGGTGGGGGGCGCGTGGATGGGGGACCGTGGGGTGGGGGGGGTGGGAAAGGGAGCACGCGTGTGGGGAGCTGGAGAAGGGGGGTCGTGGGGAGGGGGCGCGTGGGAAAGGGAACCTGCGGGCGTTTGGGGGGCGTGGGGAGAGGGGCACTTGGGGAAGGAGCGTGTAGGGGGGCGTGGGAAAGGGGACGTGGCGATTGGGGGTGTGTGGGGAAGGGGCATTTGGGAAGGGGGCACGCGCGTGAGGGGGTGCATGGGAAAGGGGTTACACGGGAAAAGGGGGTGCGTGGGAAAGTGGGGGCGGGTGTAGGGGGCCGTGGGGAGGGGACAGGTGGGGAATGGGAGAGGCATGGGAAAGGGGGCAAGGGTGTTGGGGGGTCGCGGGTTGTGTGGGGCTGTGGGGAAGGGGCTGGCGGGGATGTGTGGGAAAGAGGGTGCACGGGATAGGGGGGGACATGCGTGGGCAAGGGAGAGGTTGGGGGCCGTGGGAAAGGGTGCACACGTGTGTAGGGGGGTGTGGGGAAGGGGGTGCTCACGTGGGGGACGGGAAAAGGGGAGAAGGGGACGCGTGCGCTTAAGGGGGGGACTTGGGGAGGGACTGGAGAAGACGGGGCATGGAAAGGGGACTGTGGGGTGGGGGGCATGGGAAAGCGGGTACTTAAAGGGTGGCTTTAAATTAGAGTGGGGAAGATTTAGATTAGACGTTAGGAGCAAGTTCTTTGAGGTGAGACACTGACCCAGGCTGCCCAGAGAAGCAGTGGCTGCCCCATCCCTGGAGGTGTCCAAGGCCAGGTTGGATTGGGCGTGAGCAGCCTGGGCTAGTGAGGGGTGTCCATACCCATGGCAGGAGTGAGATGATCTTTAAGGTCCCTTCCAATCCAATGAAGTTATGGTTCTATAACAAAAGATTTGCAGAGGATGTTTAAAACAGAATGCATTTAAGAATGTTGCAGGGAATATTGCTAATGGGTCATCACAAGGTAGTTAACTGTACAGAAGTGTTCAGTGGTTTTTGTTGTGAGTCTGAGAAGAGAGAAGCAAGCTGGAATGTGCCTGTCACCTGCAGGTGAAGTACCTTCCAGTCTACCTCTGGGCTCCAGACAGCTCTCACCCTACAGACCTGAGACAAAATGTAGCGTGTTTTGGAATAATGGGGGTGTTTGTATCACTTCATCCAAGCAGGAGATGGTCAAACCAGGTGTAACATTTTTTTTTCTGTCCTTTCTTTTTTTATTGTTTGTCAAAAGAAATTTGTCTGCCAACTGAAAATCATGACTGCAACCTACCCTGGATAAACGTGCTCTGTGACTGCTAGCATTTTAGACTGTTATTGGTGAGTATTTTGCAACTGCATGCTAATGCTGAGCTCTTGGATGGCATTCCCCGCAGTACTGCCTCTCCATCCACAGGGTTGCCAGACCTACTTTGTTTAACCAGGATGTGGATTCACCTTGGCTTGTGTTTGTGTCATAGCAAATACAAAGATAAACATCTGGAGCAGCTCCGGCTACTATTAAATACTGCATGTGTCCCTCAGCTATCTGGACTTTTCCTAACTCATTAAATGAGTCTTGGAACTTGTTTGATGTCAATCTTTTGTTTCAGACCTTGACTTAAATGTATGAAATGTCTCTGGAAACCTGTATTTGGCAAAATCCCTTCTTTACAACACACGCCTTTCTCTATTAGTATAGCTCATCCATGTGGGAGCCAGAACTTTTGTGGAAGTAGCTCAGCTTCCAGAGAAACTGAGGACTTCATGCTGTGACAAAGTGTGCAACAGCCTGTGCTGCATTTTGATCGAAAGGGAGAGGAATATTTAACTACTGTTTTACTAACATTTGCCTCTTCCTCTGAGAGAGGGTGATAAAAAAGTCTGTGTTTTTCTCTGGAACAAACCCACGACATTCTCGCAGAAGACGAACAACAGTGAAGCTAGTTGATAAGTGGGTAATTGGTCTGTGTCTCTTACATCTCTGAAGCCACAAACTACTATTAGAAAGTGATAATGCAATCGCTTGCTTCTTGGGAACCTCCATGGGAAAACGAGCAAGGGTGTTCTCTTTACCCTCCAGACAGATCTTATGGCTGTTTTCTACTGCTACCAGCAGTACCTTCTTGGGTTTATTGAGAATTTCGTTCGAAGAATAGAGCAAAGCACAGGAAACGGTAGTTTGTGAGTGAGATTGTACACTTCAGATTTGCTTACAGTCTTTCTAACACTTCCTCTGGTTGATGTAGGGCTCCTGTATCAAGGAAAATGCAGAAGGAAACTTAATAACGGTTGCTGGCAATTTACTTCCCTTCTTTATCAGTAAACCATAGAGTTAGTAGCTCAGAATCCTGCCCTGCAGCATATGTTATTTTTTAGTTGTGTGTGTCTCTCTTGGCTCTTCAGGGTCAGTTCGCTTTCTGTATATCAGTCCTGAGGCCTCATGAGTGATTCGTCCCTGGTGTTTATGGCTGGAGCAAACACTGTGGAAGAGCAGAGGGCTCGCTGGGAGAGAAAGCGCAGCCGGACAGCCAAGGAGCTGCTGGAAACTGAACACAAATACCTTGAACAGCTGGATTTGGTGGTCACAGTGAGTACTTTGGCCCCTTCTGATGTGTGGGTACCTTCAAGCAGCCTGTGCGTATTTATGTTGCCAGGGGGAAGGGTTAAGAGCAAGACTGTTCCTGCTACATGGGACAATTACCAGGCCGAAAAGTTTTTTTGTCTTTTACTTCCTCTGTACTATCTGGCAGCTTATGGTTTTGGCCCTTCGGCTTTGGTCTGTACACAGACATAAATCTACGTTTTGGTCATATAGGGGACTCGCCTTAGAATACCTGAGATGTATGAAGTGTGGGGGCACAGACAAGACAAGACAAAAACAGATTGTGAAGAAGGTGGTGAAAATCAGATGATGTCTAGGATCAGATGTGTCTAGGAACACTGAAATAGACTCTGTCATTGCTGTAGTGCTGCTCCACATGTTTATGGTTATGGTCAAAGTTATCAAGAAGGCTTACAACTCGTTATATATATATCTTAGATAAGCATTCATAATATTTAAAATCCTTTCAAGCTGAAGTGTATGCAGTGTGCAACTTCTTGCTTCTGCTGTGTACCACAAGTAATGTTTGAGTGACTTCTCAATTTTACCTGGTTTTGAAATGATCTTTTTCTCTGAAATTCTCTTTTTTTTTCACTTAGTTCTTTGTGAAAATTTTAAAGGCCAAAGAGACTCTGAAACCTGCTATATTGGAAACCATATTTGGACCCCTGGAATCCATATATTCAGCCAGCCAGTAAGTGAACACACTGTAATTAAATAGACAGGACCTGATATTGATGAGAATGTAATATTTCAGGTAAGAAAGCTTGTAAAATGGGCATTCACTTCTAGCACAGCAAGCCTTGGTGGCACCTGCAGGTGTACTCAGGCAAATGCTGATCTTTATCCACATTCCTAGATGCCTAGTTGTCCTCAGGATAGTGGTTTAAACCCAGTAAGTCTGCTCTGTGATGTTTCCAAGGGATGTTTTTAGGTTAGTCTGTGACTGCCAAGCATGTACTTGGCAGAGAAGCTGGAGGTGAGGTGGAAATTGAAAAAGGAAGGTCAGCAAAGGAATGAACTAGAGGGAGCTGTGAACGTGCCATCAGTAACTTACTCCTCACAAACCGTCTTTGTTCCTTGTGCACAGTGTTCTGTCACATCACCTGGAGAGACGGAATTTGGGACTAGGACTGGAGAATTTCTGTGAGAATCTGGAGCTTTATGGCCACTATGCTGAGAATTTAGAGCAGGCAAATAAGACCTTGGAGGTAAATATCTCCTCTATTCCTTGTATTACTTCTTCCTGCTCTTTCTCCATTCTGTCAAAAAGCTATGTCCTTCCCCTTCTGTTTCTGGAGTGATTAGTTTTCTTCCTTTTTCTAGGCTTCTACTATTTTCTTAGTCTTTCTTCCGTAACAGAATGGTGGAAACATCTCCGTTTACATAGATGTTCAAATTTTTCAAGCTTGTTTCAGGTTTTTATGTCTGTACATGTTTTTATGCATATGTGGAGCACATCTTTGTCAAAGTTCTGTATTTACTCCTCAGCTGGCATGCCTTGAGAGCTTGCAGTGGGAACACTAGGGGACCGTGATCTCTTTCTGGAGAATTATCAGGACTTTCTCTCTGCTGCTAACAGTATCCTAACAGTGGCTTTTCCTTTTCCTCCTGCATTTTTTTTGATGGTAGTAGAAAAACTTTTCCTTCCCACTTAACCCTCCAAATACAACCTGTCTTCCAAAAAATTTCAGCAGGCTATATTTTTATTTCAAAGTCCTGACAGCTGTATCTTGAATTTAAACTACTGACTCAGTTTAAGCTGTGCTTGCTCCCAGCTGCAGGTTGCACTGAGATGTTTCTCTTCTGTTCTGTTTGCATGCATATATATAAACTTGATTTCCCAAAATTGAAATATATTTTGGGTATTTTCCCTGAGATAATGAGAATGCGGGGCTGCATTGCTTTGTCTTGAAATGACTGGCAAAAAGTCACAGATGCTTTCCTTGTTATCTTGTCTAAGTAGACCTTTCTTTTTTTCTTTGTTTCCATCTGCTGAGTATACTAACTTTATACTGCTGTACATGTGTGAAGAAAGGATCACCTACTGGAAAATGATGCTTAGGAGAAAGAGAATTGCTTGCTCAGGGTCACAAAAGAATCTGCTGGTGCTTGCATTTAGAACTGAAATCCTAAAATCTGATCCTTTCTGGTTAAAGTTTTAAGTGCTTCAAGCTCTAGAGCAGAGATTTCTATCTGTAGTCTAAAAGCTATATACCTTTTCTGCTGCACAAGGAGCAATTGAGGAAAAGTAAGTCATTCCGACGATTTAAGAAACTCCAGGAGACTCGACCTCAGTTTCGAGGGAGAAAGCTAGAGGATCTGCTTCCTTTGCCCCTGCATAGGCTGCACCAGTAAGTAAGCAATTCTGAGTCTTCAAGTTGCTAATAGGAGAGGGGAAAAAGGAGCATGACTGTGTTTTGGTTGCTGTGGGAGGTAAATTTACTTAATGTGTCTCAAAATCAGAGCATATACACAACAATGAAACAGACGTGAGGATGTGCCTGTGGAGTGACAGGCAAGAGGGAGTGGCCTCAGGCTCTGCCAGGGGAGGCTCAGGCTGGACATCAGGAAAAATTTTTTCATGGAAAGGGTCATTGGGCACTGGCAGAGGCTGCCCAGGGAGGTGGTTGAGTCACCTTCCCTGGAAGTGTTTAAGGGACGGGTGAATGAGATGCTCAGGGACATGGTTTAGTGATTGATAGGAATGGTTGGACATAGTGATCCAGTGGGTCCTTTCCAACCTAGTGATTCTATGATTCAATGAGTGGAATTGGTTTATGTGGATGGGAGATGAAGCAGAGATGTAGCTGTGTTTAGACCTGGCTCCTAGCTCTTGAGTAGCATTGAAGTGGTGGCTTTTTATCATCTCAGTAGGCTACTGGAATCAGGCTCTCTGAAGCGCTGCAGAAGTGGTGCCCTGCCAGACATGGTCTTGCTCTGCTTTTGTGTCAGTTGCTGACCTGGAGCACTGTGGCTCTCCTCTCTTGTAGACAGTTGCTTTTGGAGAGAGATGAGATTAATGAATGCAAGGGGAGCTTTTCTCTCCTCTCTGGTGATCAGGGCCTCAACAGAGCCAGTCTGGAAAGCTACATTCCCCTCTTGAGGCATCATTTTCTCTTTGATGAGGCAGGCTGACTGCATGAGTCGAGCACTGCATGGACTCAAGGGCTGCCCTTTCTTGTGGACGTGTATGTGGGTAATACAGGATAGTTTGGGGACCCAGCTGCTGCTTCTACAGTTCAAGTAGCTGCTCTTCAGTCACCGTCTTATCCATGCTAAGGCAAACCTGAGAGACCGAGAGTCTCATTGCTTTGAAAATAACTTGAGAGTGAGCAAACCACAGGCTTTCAGGCAGATTTACATAACCTTTTTAATCAGCAGATAAAAGCATAAGCTGTCTTTTTACTATAATTCTTCGGATTGTTCCTCTTGATTTGTAAAATAGCAGCATATTTGTTCCTGTCTGACTGCTTGGGTAGATGGAGAATTTTTAGCAGCACATCTATTTTTTTTAATTAATCAGCTCTTCCACGTCCAAGTTTCTTTGAAGCACTTTTGCATATACTGCAGGTCATATGACTTCTGCCAGTTAGTGAAACTATTCAACGTGGTATTTCTTCTATCATTTCAGACTGAAAATGGTTTGATTTTATTGGGAGAAAGCATTTGGGGAGATGTGATCCTTTCTAGTAAAGGATGGAGAGGAAAAAAGAAAAAGGCAGCTCTTAGTTCTTATATAAATGCCTTTATTTTCTTGTGTGAGCAGGAAACGTGATATGAATGCAACCATTCAGACTTAAAAAAGATGAAATAGTTCAAAGAGGAATTTGTCTGGTTTTGAAGGCATTTTTATGTGAATGCTAAGAGAGTTTCCTGATCTTAAGTAATATGAGAAGTTGCTTTTATCAGATCCCTGTGAAATGCCAAAGGCTTGCAAATATATAAAATATTTGGGTTAATTTAGTTGATAAATTTTTAGATAAAATAAATGTGATCGAAGACTTGTGACCAAAAGCTGCTTGATTAGGCTTAGAGGTGTGGACTCCATCTCCTGGTGGAGTGTTGTTCATCATTCTGACACTGATTAGAGAGATGCAGCCATTGCTGGTATCTTATTGTGAAATAATTCTGCTCTCTTGATCTTAGGTACAAGCATTTCCTCAGAGACCTGCTGGAGAACACCTGCCCAGACTGCGCTGAGTACCAGAAACTTGCAAGTAAGTTTCCACCTGTAGATGCTGGCACTTTGATCAGTGTTAGCTTAATGATAATAATATTTGGATCCTTGTCTTCTGTTGATTTCCATGGGAAGAGAAATCTTCTGCTTTGTGGGGTTCTAGTGCATTACTATTTCCCTTCTTCATCTCAATCAAGATGTCCCTGGGATCACATTGGGAATAACAATGTAGAGTAACTGACTGGGGAAGTGGCCCAGGGTTTAGGTTGGACAAAGAGTAGCTCCGTGTTTTGTGATGAGGGTGGTGAGACACTGGAACAGGTTGCTCAGGGAGATCATTGATGCTCCATCACTGGAAGTGTTCCAGGTCTGTTTGGACAGAGCATTGAGCAATGTGATCTAGTGAAAAACGTGCTGGTGGCAGAGGAGTTGGACTAGATTATCTTTAAATGTTCCTTCCAACACAAACCATTCTATGACTATTGGTCATGTGCCTCAATTTTGTGAGATAACTCATGTCCTTCATGCCATATTTACTAGCAGTTAACACCATTGGGCATCTTTCCTAATCCAGGAAATTGCTCCTCTGTTTACTGTTTCATTGGGGGGGAAAAAAAAAACAACCTGTTTTCTAGAACCATAGAAATGTTGGTTGGAGAGATGTATCTAATCCAGTTTCTTGCGGAAATTATTGAATAAATCTGTTGTCAATACTTGGTTTAAAATATTTGCTTCTTAATTTCATCTTATCTTCTCACAGCAAGATAGGTAAGTATTCATTTGTGTTAACCTCAAAATATGCTGCTATAATTCCAGAGGCTGTGAAATCTGTTTCTGAGGTATCTCAATGGGTCCAAGATGTCATTCATAAGAGAGAGAACTCCTTGCAGCTGCTTCGGGTTCAGAAACTGCTCAAAGGACGGAAGACTCTGATTTTGACTCCAGGTGAGTCTTACTGATGGCTCTTTTTCTTCTGCCAAACTGAGGTAACTGGAGATATGCTTGTCTTCATCTCTGAATTGACTCATGTTAACCACTTCTGCCCAGATTCCATAGATCAATGGTAAAGGAACCAGTAATAAAACACTTTTTTTTTTTTTATATTAAGAACTTTTGAGTAAGGATAAGGAGCTGCTTAATTGGCTGATATTCAGATAGGAGAAACTGATGACATGTAGTTAGAAAATTAGTAGGCACCTAAGGAGGTCAGGAGTGTGAATCCTGGGTGAGAATGAAAGACAGATGTTAAATAATTTTGGAACAGCGTAAAGCAGTGGTGTGGTCCCTAATCCACTGTAGGAATGATAAATCAAAGGGCTAAGGACTGTGCTGTTTTTTACGTTAAGCTACAGGCTTCATGAACTTGCTCACACTCTTCACATGAAGAATCATCTTTTATTTGCATGGTTAAACTATGCCAGAAATCAGAGTATTCGTGTGGATAGCTGAGATATACAAAGTCACACTCAATGGCCTGTGAGATCCAATTGGATAACAGGTTTCTTTGTGACCTCCTACATGACTGGGTGCTCTCCATGCCCAGAGCACACTCCAGCCTACGTATGGAATATTGTGAGAAATATGTCCATGCTGGCAAATAGGAAATGGTCACTTGGGGCTTCACCTGTGCTGTCACCAAATGGTGCTGTTGTAGAGGTCATCTAGAAACAGTGCTGCAGCTGCATAGGAGGAGTATTAAAGTCATTCTGTAAAGTTCTCTAAGGCAAACCTCCAGGTACTTGTGAATGTGTCTGTAATTTGTACATGTGTATTTTTGGGTGAAAAAAACCGCCTTCCAGTATGGTGGTGGATAGAATCAGGAGTGTAAAAGTAAGAAAACTCGTGGGTTGAGATAAAAACAGTTTAATAGGTGAAAAGCTGTGTGTGCAAGCAAAAAGCAAACCAAGGAATTATTGTCATGGAATTGTAGAATGTTTTTGGTTGGAAGGGTCCTTAAAGATCACCTAATACCTCCCACCAGACTAGTCTGCCCAAAGCCCCACCCCAGCCTGGCCTTAAACACTTCCAGGGATGGGACATCCACAGCTTCCCTGGGCAGCCTGTGCCAGTGCCTCACCACCCTCATTGTGAGTCTAGTCCATATGTCTAGTCTTAATCTGCCCCGCTCCAGTTTATACCCATTCGCTACTTCCTATCAGCAGGGAGATGTTCAACCACCTCCAGGAAAGCCAGGCTGCACGTGTAACAGTTACTAGGGAAGACAACATCCTTCTTCCCCTAGCTTTATATGCTGAGCATGACATCTTATGGTGTAGAATATCCTTCCATTCAGGTGGGTTCAGCTGTCCCAGCTGTATCCCCTCCCAGCCCCTTGTGCATCCCCAGCACTCGCTGGTGTGGCAGGGCAAGGAGCAGAAAAGACCTTTATGCTGAGCGGTGCTTACACAGTGATAACTAAAACATCCCTGTATTGTCTATCCTGTTTCCAGCACAAACCCAAAACACAGACTTATACCGGCTACTGTGGAAAATTAACTATCCCAGCCATACCAGCACAGGCAGAAAAGAGGTTATTAGTCAGATGTTATTGTTCTTAAAGTCGGTCCATCAGTGGGCAGATTGATTTACAATTCTCTTCCCCGTTCTTAGAATCCTTCCAGTGGTACTAGCTGAAAGGGAGCTAACACAGGTGTGTTCTGCTTATACTGAGCATGAGCATGTAAAAAGGTAAATGAATTATCCTCAATGACAGAACTAATAATATAACCCAATGACAAAAACCAAGCCCAGGGCAATACAGCTAGAGCAAGGTTGGCCATGATTTGAAAGTGCTTGGTCCACTTTTTCTCCATCCCGAAATATTTTGAGATGTGTAGTAGGACAAGTGTCGAGGTTCTATAGAGATTTGTCCATTATGCAGGACAGAGAAGTGTAATTTTTTTTTTCCATTAGATGGAGTAAAATAAATACTATTGGATGTGAAAAGCAGAAAAGTAAGAGGCACGTGGGCCTTGCTAGTTTTGGGCCATCTTTCTAGAAACAAGCTGGCTTTGAAAGAACTGTTAAGATTGCATCCCTTTTACTCTAAAGGAAGAGGTGAAAAAACATAATGCTATAGATTCAGAGAAAAGGGGTAGCTCTGGAGTTGATCTGGCAGTATCTGTGCGATGTAATGCTCTCAATGAAGAGACCCTGCTTTCTTTGCCCTCCTTTCACAAGAATTTTCTAATTCATGTGCCCTGGGGAATCCTGAGTGTGGATCTATGTCCCAGATGTTCCAGCACCGTGCACCTCAGACTATGCCAGGAGTCCGATCACAGGTTAGCCTAAGGAAAGCAAACCGGCTCCATGCTGCCGACACCTTCTTTACATTTGTTTTCTAAATTATGGCTGATTCCTGCACCTCACCTTTCTCTTTCTTGGTTTCTTATTCAGATTAGAGGGGTGGCTCCTGTGGAGTAAGCTAAGCAGGAATTATTTTGCCTTTATGTTTTGTGACTGTGGCATGCTAAGTAAGACACAATCCATAATTAAAACAAAATTGTGTCCTTTTCTGAAAGGTACTTACTAGCTCCGCCAGAAGCTAAGGCACAAAAAGCAGTGGCTGAAACTCTCTGGCAGGTGTTTCCCAGACCAGGCCAGATGGCAATGCCCTATAATGGCTTTAAATTTTTATAAATAACCTTCCTAGCAGGTGTCTTCATAATTCCCATGAGCTGATGGCTATCCTGTACCATAATCCTCCCAGTTAGAGGCACTGCTTTAATTATTCCATTTTGTGTCAATGCCATTTTTTTATTGCTGTTTACAGCTAGATTTCTCAAACTGTTCTGATTTTTTTTCCTGCTGATTTCTCTGCCTTTAGCTTTATTGTGATCTGTTTCATGTGTAGGTGACACTGGACCCTATTCCACTAGAGAAGGTTGATAAGTTTGCCTATTCAGACCTTCCTTTTAATATGCTGGTTTTATCCCCTTTGCTGTGTTCTCATTGGAACCCTAATCTGCATCCTGAAATCTGTTAACTGCTGGAAAGCTGTATACAGTTAAATGACCAGTGAAACTTTTTCTTATTGGCACATAACAAGCAAACAGAACAAGGGAAAAATAATACACTTTCAAAGCTTAGGCTGACACCTCTTTCATCAATAATGACAAACAATTGGACAACACAATTGAAGATAATTCATGTTATGTTTTATGAAGGTTTATGTTAATTTAAAGGTACACATAACATTTTCAAACCATGCTTTTGTTTTGGTCTCTTCAAGCAGGCTTGCATATCTTATTGTCCTCATAATTCCTAGTGTAGATTTAGAACAACTTCTGTCTGCTGCTCATGCACTGAAAGTTTTGGCTGATGGCCACTTCAGCATGCGTGTTACTAGTGCTGCTGAGCTGGACCCAGCTGGTACTGACTGCCTTCTAGTGGCTGGAATTGATGTAGAACCTGGCAACCTGCAAGGGTAGCCCACTGTTTTCCAGTTTGTCTCATTATGTCTTGTTTTTCCAGTCATGATCCAACAACTGTCTTTATTTCCCTTGCATGCCTAGGGCGATGGTATATCCGGGAAGGCTGGCTTTTGGTGGTGCCTCCAAAGGGAGAAGAACTGAAGCGCAGGATGTTCTTCCTTTTTTCTGATATCTTTATTGCAACAAAGCCCTGCCACCCACTTCACCCACTGAACTCGAACAAGCTGGAATGCCGAGCTGTCTACCCGCTTCACCAGTGCATAGTGGATAAAGTGTTTGGCCACACGCAAAGCCAGGGAGGGGTCCTTAGTGTAAGTCTTTCTGTGTCTGCTCAGCAGAAGCATCAGTGGGGTCAGCCTTGTAAAGCAGGTCTGTATCTGTCTCAGCAGCAGCAGGACTGAGATGACGAGACGTGGCAACAGTAAATGCTGTGAACTTGTCTAAGCTAGGGCTTCTTTTCTTGAGTGATTCAAGTCCTTTTCCCTTTGTAGGGCAGGCCCTCCTGAGAACTTAAGGGTACAGTTTTCTGGTTGCTTCACTTAGTCCAAGTAAGGAGGCTCTGATAAGGCTCTGGCATGCCTTCATCACAGCCACATTTGGGGGAAAAGCCCCACAGTCGTGTGACAGTGAGGATGTAGCATTGCACTGAACACTGACGGAGCTTATAGAAAACCCTGTCAGAGAACGTGAGAAGATGTGGGTATTGTCACAACAGAGATTGTGCATCTGCCGAGCCTTTGACTGGGGCTGGTGCCTTGGGTATGGATTTCAAGTTCAGGTCTTCCTGGGCTGCAGTGCTGCGCTGTGTTAATTTATTACTTGAGAGCTCTCTTGGACAGAAAATATTCTTTGGGCAAGCTGCCATCTGCAGGTGGAGATGGTGGAAGGACCCCTAGAGACAGCTTGGAATATAGGAGAAAATTGAATGAAAGCTGCCAGGAACTGTAGTTGCCCTTCTGAACACACTATTAAATTAAAGTGAGGTGTCATCTGGGGCGGGGCAGAATGGACAAAACTGGCACTTGCTCTGTACTGCCCAGCCTCTAGCTTCTCCCAGTACCAATGCTAGATTTTTCAATCTATGAAAGGAAAGGATACAGATTAGGAGAACAGTGGTTAGAAAGCTTCCTGGAGAAGTACCTGGGGGTATTCATTGGTAGCTGACTGAACATGAGCCACCAGTGTGCCCAGGTGGCCAAGAAGGCCAATGGCATCTTGGCTTGTATCAGAAATGGCGTTGCCAGCAGGTCCATGGAGGTTAGTCTGCCCTTGTACTCGGCACTGGTGAGACTGCTCCTCGAATCCTGTGTTCAGTTCTGGGCCCCTCTCCACAAGAAGGATGTTGAGGCTCTGGAGTGAGTCCAGAGAAGAGCAACAAAGCTGGGGAAGAGGCTGTAGAACAGGCCTTATGAGGAGCGGCTGAGAGAGCTGGGGGTGTTTAGCCTGGAGAAGGCTGAGAGGAGACCACATTGCTCTCTATAACTACCTGAAAGGAGGTTGCGGAGAGGAGGGTGCTGGCCTCTTCTCCCAAGTGACAGGACAAGAGGAAATAGCCTCAAGCTGCACCAGGGGAGGTTCAGACTGGATATCAGGAAAATTTTTTTCACATAAAAGATTATTGGGCACTGGAACAGGCTGCCCAGGAAGTTGATTAAGTCACCATCCCTGGAGGTATTTAAAAGACAAGTAGACAAGGTGCTCAGGGACATGGTTTAGTGACAGATAGGAATGGTTGGACTCGGATGACACTGGGGGTCTTTTCCAACATGGTGATTCTATGAAATGGATCAGAGTTGCTGCCTTAGCAAGGAATGTCACAGAGTGGCACCAGATTCTGTCTGTCTTTCAGCTCTCCTTTCCACACAAGACACTGCTGTTGATGTCCAGTGACCAAGAAGATATTAATGACTGGTATCGGAGTCTCACAGCTGCGGTCAGGTGGGTGTCTTGTTTCCCAGAGGTGGAGGGGGCTGAGGGGAAGGGAGCAGAACATAAAAATGATCACATGAACATGTATATTTGCATGTGTTACACGGTTTTAAGGCTGATAGAGACGAACTGGGTACAAGGGAACAATACTAAGAACAGATTTCTTGTACTAACAGTGAACTACTGCTTTGTTTTCCTCTGCAGGCAGCTGCAAGCCTGACCCTCCTGAGTAGAAGGCAGAACAACTCCAAAATGAGTCTTAGAGAGTTTATTTGCTAGCATTCTTGGTATTGCCATCTGTCTTAGAACAAGCATACACAATCCTAGGAAATGTTCGGGAACACAAAGTGGAGGAATTGCTTTTAGAGGAACCACACACTTCTTGTGAGATTATGAATGCCTTGTTAGCTGTCCTTATTTTTATATATTGCAAAAAATAGGTATGTGCACTAAGGATTTGTATATAAAAAACCTGTATCAAGACTTTTCCCCTTAGCTTGAATGCTTCTACCTTTTCTACACCTTTTTCTTCTGGAGATTATTAATTTAAGGACAAGCAGAAGACAACCTGACTTGCCTCGTTAAATGTTTTTATCTAACTGTATTTTCTAAATCACTGTTTTCACATTTACTTGTCTAGATATATGTCTCTCTGTTCTTGCTTCTTGCATATCAAAATGGATGTTTGGGTTAACGGCAACATAGAATCATAGAATGGTTTAGGTTGGAAAGGACCTTAAAGATCATCCATTTCCAACTCCCCTGCCATGGGCAATAACACCTCCCACCAGAGCAGGATGGTAAAGGCCTCATCCAACCTGGCATCAGCAGCTTCCCTGGGCAATACCTGCCAGTGCCTCACCACCCTCATTGTGAATAATATTTTCTTAACATCTAATTCAAATCTTCCCTCCCTTCCAATTTAAAGCTATTCCCCTTGTCCTGTTGCTACATGCATTGTGAACATGGGAATAACACTGTTGTTTTGTTGTAGGAGTATGGGGCCACACTCATCCTCCTCATTGGACATTTTTATCATTCATATCCTTGGGTTTTCTACTACTGTAGTTTGACTCATTATTGTCCCTCCTTCTCTAAGAAACTAACAGGTGGGCAGGTCAGGGGAAAATTCAGTGGTTAAAATCCTCCCTCTCTGTTTCTCATCAATCCCACAGCTAAGCTAATCTGCTGAACTACCTGAAATAAACTGGTGGGTAACAGTCAAACAGCAGTTATCAAACAACATATACTAAACAGCACTCACATTTCTAATCTGATTCTTAAGAGATGATGCAGACACAACAGCACTCGCTTTTGCCTTCAAGGTGTGCTTTATCCCTACTGTTGTGTAATGCCACAGTGAAAAACTTAGGGCAGCATCTCTGCACCTGAAGGAAGGGGAAAATCTCTACATGGACACAGTAAGCACTCTGGGTCATCAATGTGCTAGGACTGTGTTTACTAGGATGACAGACCAATTTAAGGAAGAAATACACATAAGGTATTATTCTTGGGTGTTTCATTAGAGCCTGAACATGGACTTTGAATAATCTGGAAGCTCTGCTGCAGTAGCAGTTTGATTCATCTCTTCTGTTGAGGGGGAGAACATGAGGTGCTAGGTCAAATGCAAAGAGGGCAATTTCAAGGTCAACAGAAACACAATGAATGTCTGTCCAAATGCTGGCTTTGTAGCAGTTTGGCTGTTTTTCCTCTTCCTTAAACAGTACCAGTCATCTTTATCACTGGAATTCACTAAAACAGAAGAGGTTTCTGTGTGAGACAAGTGCCCTGAAGACAGTGTTACCAAACTTTAAATTCTTTAATGTCACTTAATTTTTTTGTTTGTTTGTTTTCATACAGCTCACTCACTACACAGGATCACTCATTTGTCTTTAGGTTTGTGAGAGGTTTCTGGCCCTGAAAGGCTGTGTGCTGGCTTCAATACTGTAGCCTTGTCATGGTGGAGACACTGCCCCAGAGAGCAAGGCTGTCACACCAGCAGCTGTAATAACCCCAGCCTTTGCTGGAGTAAATTACTAACTCACATGCACAAGAATATAATCCAAAGAGCAGAACACTCACTTTCTTCTCTGAACAGAGTTTATTTACACAGAGCATCAACCATTATGGCTCCCAGCTTGATTTCCTTCTCTGGCTGAGCCTCTACTCAAACCATAGGAAGAAGCAAGTAAACCTTAAGCTTGTACCCGCATCGTGGTAACTCAAGGCTTGTAATCAGCCTTAAGATCTCCTGGGACATCTATTCCTGTGCTTCTGGACAGCAATGAGCTGGCTGGTGCACAGGCAGCTTCCACCACACCCCACCTCGTGCAGGGCAGAGGGGATGCCTACAAAGGGGTGCCCTCTGGGCTGTGTGTGGCTGCCGCCCGCTGCATGTCCTCCCGGTAGCCCTTCAGGAGCTGGTTCAGCAGTGTTTTCTCAGTGTCACGGCGTGGGCGGATGAGTGGTGGTAAGGGGTTTCCTTTGAGCTCGATGACAGCCATCTTGGCCCGGTCAAGGTCATCCCGGTTGGGGATCTGCAGCAGGCGGGTGTAGCTGCCAGGGTGGGGCTGGAACCGGGGTGCCAGCACCTTGAACAGCTTGTGGATGAGATCCTTCTCCTGTGGGGCAGCACATTCAGTTCCAGCACTGGGGCTGCAGGGGGGCAACAAGGGATTTGGGGGTGAAGAGGGTACTCACAGTCAGCCAGAAATTTGCCATCTGCATGGCACGCTCGTTGGTGTCACCTAGCTTGGCGTAATCAATGAGCTGTGGGGAATCATAGAATCGTTCGGTTGGAAAAGACCTTTACAATCACTGACTCCATTTGTATCTGTCCACTACTAAACCATATCTCTGAGCACCTCTTCTACCTTTCTTGTAAATACCTCCAGGGATGGTGACTCAACCACCTCCCTGACGACCTCTTCAGTGAAGAAATTCTTCCTAATATCCAATCTGACCCCCCCTGGCACAAACTGAGGACATTTCCTCTTGTCCTGTCACTTATTACTTGGGAGAAGAGACCAGCACCCACCTTGCTGCAACCTCCTTTCAGGGAGTTGTAGAGAATGAGAAGGTCTCCTCTCAGCCTCATCTTCTCTAGCCTAAACAACTCCAGTTCCCTCAGCCGCTCATGACTCCTATGCTCCAGTCCCTTCACCAGCATTGTTGTCCTCCTCTGGATGCACTCCAGCCCCTCATTGTATTTCTTATAATGAGAGGGCCAAAACTGATCACAGGTTTCAAGGTTGCAGTGGGACAGTGACAAGCTCCGCAAGCGCCAGGGATGCCTCAACCGCCACCTGGCCGAGGCCCTCGAGCAGGTGACACCCCCCGTCGGTGGCCACCGAGTCCATAAAAGCAGCCACTGAATCTCCAGGGTGGCCACCACCTTCCTTTACCTCCTCCCAGTGCTACCCGAGGGGCCTCCAAGCCCTCTCGGTGGCCCCTCAGGTCCCTCGGTGTCACCTCAGGGCCCTCGGTGGCTCCAAGAGTGGCCACCAAGTCCCTGAAAGTGGCTACTGAGTCCTAAAAAGTGGCCACCAAACCCCTAGAAGCGGCCACCGTGTCCCCAGCCTCCTCCCAGTGCTCCCCAGGGGGCCTCCAAGCCCTCTCGGTGGCCCCTCAGGGCCCTCGGTGTCACCTCAGGGCCCTCGGTGGCTCCAGGAGTGGCCACTGAGTCCTTGAAAGTGGCTACTGAGTCCTAACACCTCACCATTGGCCTCACCAATGCTGAGTACAGGACCAGAATCACTTCCCCACTCCTGCTGGCCACGCTGTTCCTAATACAAGCCAAGACATGACTGGCCTTCTTGGGCACACTGCTGGCTCATGTTCAGCTGGCTGTCAACCAGCACCTTGAGGTCCTTCTCCACCAGGCAGGTTTCCAGACACTCTTCCCCAAGCCTGTAGTGCTGCACGGGGTTGTTTTGTCCCAAGTGCAGGACACAGCACTTGGCCTTAGAATTACAGAATCACTAGGCTGGAAAAGGCATTTAAGATCATCAACTCCAACCACACCTGTCCACTACTAAATCATATCCCAAAGGACCTCATCTACCCATCTTTTAAACGCCTGCAGGGATTGTGGCTCATCCACCTCCTTAGGCAGCTGTTCCAGTGCTTGATAACCCTTTCTGTGAAGAATTCTTTCCTGATGTCCAATCTAAACTTCCCCTGACAGTTTAAGGCCATTCCCTCTTGTCCTATCACCTCTCACTTGGGAGAAGAGACCAACACCCACTTCTCTGCAATCTCCTTTTAGAGAATGATAAAGTCTCCCCTCAACCTTCGTTTCTCCAGTCTAAACAGCCCTAGGTCCCTCAGCTGCTCCTTGTAAGACTTGTTCTCCAGCCCCTTGTTAAACCTCCTCCTGCTGGTCGCAGCCCACCTATCCATGCTGTCCAGGTCCCTCTGAACAGCCTTCCTGCCCTCGAGCAGACTGACACTCCTGCCCAGCTTGGTGTCACTGAAGGATCTCTCAGGCCTCTCACGCAGATGCTGAACAGAACCAGCTGAGCCCTGGGGCTTCACAGAATCATAGAATCGCCAGGTTGGAAAAGACCTTGTGGATCATTGAGTCCAACCATTACAATCTGCCACTAAACCATGCCCCTGAGCACCTTGTCTACATGTCTGTTAAACCTGTCTGTCTCAATGGCACGAGCTTTAACAAGGCCAAATGCTGGGTCCTGCACCTGGAGCACAACAACCCTGTGCAGCTACAGACTGGGAGAAGTCTGTCTAGAAAGCTGCCTGGAGGAGAAGGACGTGGGGGTGTTGGTTGACAGCAACTGAACATGAGCCAGCAGTGGCCCAGGTGGCCAAGAAGGCCAATGGCATCTTGGCCTGTATCAGAAATGGTGTGGCCAGCAGGTCCAGGGAGGTTATTTTCTCTCTATACTTGGCACTGGTGAGACCGCACCTCAAATCCTGTGTTCAGTTCTGGGCCCCTCACCACAAGAAGGATGTTGAGGCTCTGGAGTGAGTCCAGAGAGGAGCAACGAAGCTGGTGAGGGGGCTGGAGAATAGCCAGGGGAGGTTCCGGCTGGACATTAGTAAAAAAATTTTCACAGAAAGGGTCATTGGACACTGGAACAGGCTGCCCAACGAGGTGGTTGAGCCACCTTCCCTGGAGGTGTTTAAAGGGTAGGTGGATGAGGTGCTGAGGGACATGGTTTAGTGTTTGATAGGAACGGTTGGACTCGATGACCTAATGGGTCTTTTCCAACCTGGTAATGCTATGATTCCATGAAACACCTCCAGGGCAGCTTGTCCGGTGCCCGATAACCCCTTCTGGGAAAAATTTCTTTCTGATACCTCCCCTGGAGGAGCCATTCCCTCTTGTCCTGCCCCCGTCACTTGGAAGAAGAGGTCTGCTCCCCCCTCTCTACAACTTCCTTTCAGGTAGCTGCAGAGAGCAATGAGGTCTCCCCTCAGCCTCCTCTTCTCCAGGCTAAACAATCCCAGCTCCCTCAGCCGCTCCTTGTAAGCCTTGTTCTCCAGCCCCCTCACCCCGAACCGCACCCCACCCCAGCAGCCCTGCTGAAGGGGGGAGGAGGCCGGGCCGCTCACCCGCTCCGCGTAGCCCCTCATCTCGTCGGCGCGGGCCCAGGGCGCCTCGATGCGCTCGTGCCGCACCAGCGCCGTCACCAGGTTGCGCAGCAGGTCGAGGCGAGAGCGCGGGCCGAGCCCGAACCGCCGAAACACCCGCCCGTGCGAGATGGCGACCGCCACCGACAGCCGCATCGCACCCACCACCGCCTCCCGCCGCGGGGCACGACGGTACGGCGGCGCGCGGCCCCTCCCGCGGAACGGATACTGTCAGTGGCTAGCACAAGGCACGTCGGGAATTGTAGTACAGTTCCAGCAGCAGCACGGAGCGTGACGGGGAGTAGTAAGGCACGACGGGAGCTGCAGTCCAGCCCCACTCACAGGCACAACCCACGGCTGCCGCGCGACGCAGGTCGTGGGGTGCCGCAAGGCACGATGGGAATTGTAGTTCAGCCCCACTTGCGGGCATGACCCGCAACCAAGGCATGGAGGGGAGGCTTCGCAAGACACGACGGGAGATATACTCCAGCCCTCCCCCCAGGCAACACCCACGGCCTCCGCACGGAGCGGGTCATGGGACTCAGCAAGGCATGACGGGAGCTGTAGTTCAGCCCCTCCCGCAGCACCGAGAGGTCCATGGGCCACCGCAAGGCATGACGGGAGCTGTAGTCCAGTCCCTCCCTCAGTACCGAGAGGGCCGTGGGCTCCTGAAAAGAGGGCGTAGTGACGGATGTTCTAGCCTCTTCTGCCAAGGGACCAGTGACAGAAGGAGACGAAATGGCCTCAAGTTGCGCTAGGAGGGCTTTAGATTGGATATTAGGAAATATTTCTTCACCCAAAGCATTGTCAGGCCCTGGGGAAGCTGCCCAGGGGAGTGGTGGAATCCCCACTGCTGGAGCTGTTTAACTGACTGTGGATGTCGTGCTTGGGGACTTGGTTGAGTGGTGGGTCTGGCAGCGTTAAGTTTCTGGTTGGACTCAAAGATCTTTTGCAACCTTATTCATTTATTCCATGATTTTGTAAACTGAGGCAGCTGCAAGGCCTGGCAGAGCCTTAACCTCATTCCCCTCTTTTCTCCAGTACAGGTGTCAGGATCCAGAGAAGTCTTGGACTGCATCCCTCATCCCCACGCCATGAAGATGCTGCATATCCCAGCAACATGGGGTGAAAAAGCTGGATCCAGCCTCATGCGGCCATCATGAGGTGGCGGAGCTGCCATCCTAAGAGCAGGGGTGGGTTTATTTCCACAAACAGGAATCTGCCCTGTTCTGCAAGAGGTGATGTCCCCATAGTCCTGGCAGTGTGTGTAACGCAGTTGCAAATAAAATGCTGAGAGGCAGCATCAGGAGGTTTCCTGCCACCTCTTTCTTGCAGCCAGCATTTCTGTATTTTGGAGAAAGGATGTATAACAAAAGCAGTTACCAACAACGTAAGAAAAAATAACTTTGTTATTACGAATACTTCATAAAATCACAATCTTTTTATACATATCTTAGTATTTCATATACTTACATAAATAAAGTGAACAGTATAGTTATTGGAATGTGTAATAGGAACAAACATACAGTGTTAATGTGAAATTAACAAATTCTTGGATCCCACCCCCATCTTTCGTTGCTTCTCTGGGGATTAGTGTATTAACTCTGAAATACCTCCAGGAAGGTATTCTTCTCTAGGAAGAAAGTTACTCAAGCTGCAATGGCAACCATAACTCCAAGCATTACCTTAATTCCATTTACAATCAATTTTCATTTCCTTTTCCTGATTTAGCCAATTTAGGAGTTCTGTGTCAGTATTCCACCTTTGCAAGAAAGACTAATCCTGTATGTACTTGGCACGGTGTTGAAAGCTTTATCCAAGCTTTACAATTTTGTTAAACCCGTTAGTCTTGTCCCATCACTACACACCCTTGCAAATGTTTCCATTAAATATATTTCTAATATTAAAATAACAAACTCTTTATTATCCTTCTGCTTATAACTTGATGTCTTAACATCAAAATAATATTTCTTTCTAATAAAATTATATATAGTATTTATATGAAACAAAGTTGTCATGTGCAGGGGTCTGAAGTCAAAACTAAGCATGGGTGTAGATGCTTCTACATTTTTATTTTGGATTCTTGAAGGGGGATGAGGAGGATGTTGTTATTTTGGGGGCTGCAGAGTAATAAATAATTTACAAGGTAATGACTTCCCTCTCTGCCCAGTAACCAAACAAAACTGGAAATTACTCTGGCTTTATAAAACTGCGGGTATGCTGAAGAAAATGACATTTTTTTGTCTGAGTGTCTGTATGTGTTTATACAGAAATCTTAATGAAATATCTGATAAAATGTGTTATGAAAGTTATCATACAATTAATCAGAAATAAAATGGAAAGATCCATGCAAAGAGCTTAGCGGGACACAGACAGAAGACTGAACCTTCCCAACTGTGCTCCGAGGGGCTCTTCCTGATAGAGGAATTCTTGTGCCATGTCAGGTGGACACATCTTTGACATCGTGTCCTTGCTGCTGGGACTCAGCCAGCAGGTGTGGGGCAGGGAGTCTGGAAAGAGGCAGGTGAAGCATGAGGACAGACTCAAGGAACTGGTCCTCTACCTTCCTTATGGAGTAAGCATGTCTGTTGGAAACCCAGCTCTGGACTGTGGAAGCCAATGATGCAGACTCCAGAAAGAGCACTGATTGATGATTCCATTCAGAAAAGCATGTGAATATATGCCGTATTTTGTGTTCATGAGTCTGTAGGACAGCTTTCTCTGCTTACAGTGAGATGTGTATTTTATCTACTTTTCTGGTCCAGTCTCAGAACTTCCATTCCCTGGATACTTAGGGACAGCAGGGCTAGCACCTGTCCTTGAACTGGATGATCAGACTGTAAGAACTCCTCATTTGGTATTTGTCTGTATCATAAAAGCAGAACTTAGAACTAAAATAAGTGCCTTTTAAAAAACACAACTTCTTGTGGGTGATAGAATTTAGCTGGTTTGTAGGAAGTGTCTCATTTAACTCATTATTCAGTATCTGATGGCCAAAAAAACTGCAGCTACTAATTCTATAGTGAGAGTCAACCTGATCCAGCAGGTGATGGCGTGTGGTGGTGAGTATATATGCAAGAGTTACACACTTTGCAAGAGTTACAAATACAGCATTTGACATTTAACAAATTTACTTAAAATTGCATATTCATAAACAATGTACTTTATACGTAGAGGCCTGCTTGAAAATTAAGAAGATAAGACATAAATGCCTCAGTTCACACTGTCTTAGAGGTTTCTTTCAGCCTGCAGCATACAAGACCATTGCTCTTTTGGGATCTCCGTAAGTTCCTTCCCCGAGTCTCACTGATTTCCTTTTTACCTGATTCACAAGACTACTTCCATCTGGAGCTGCTGGAAGAGCTCCTCCCAGTGGAGAAGCGCAAAGACCACAGGGTGAGAGCTCTGTAATTTTTCCAAACTATCGCAGTGACTTAGTCATTTCTTTTGTAAATATTGATACACATATAACATGGAAGAGGAATATAGAACCTTAATGTTCTTAAAGCTGATGCCCTTGCCTGTGGCATAACGATAGTGAGGAGTTTGGAAATGATTACAGAAATGAACTCATCCTCTTAAGAAAACATACAAAATATATAAAAGGTCTAGAGAGCCAGATATTCATACAATGTGATCGGTACTAGTGGTGTAGGGATTTCACCAACTATATTATGGCCCAGAGAATACGGAAGGGAATTTAAACATTTACTGGTTATCTGAAAAGGGCCTGCTTATATTATACCTGTATTTATTCTATTAGAACATGCAAACCCTGAAAAACATCTCAAAATAAGTTTTTCTTTGCATTTGTAACATGGACACGACCCAGCACTACAGATACTGTAGAAGTATCAACTACACAGACACATCATTGAAGTTTTGTGCGTAATGTACTCCTTTATCTTCTAAGCATGGCAAAGTCCTCAGCAGCTGTGGAGATCCAAAAGAAATCACCCATGAGGTATGGTCTAACTTGTGCATCCAATTTTCCAGTGTAAAAAAAGTGCACTCCCTTTTATCCCCCTTCAAAATACAGGATCCCAGTCCTTCGCCTTAGTCATCCTCGTACCAGTTAAAGTGTTTTGTCTTGTGCAGTCCTACTCATACTCTTCATATATCTGGCCAAATACACTCCAAATCTGTGTTCCAGTTCCATGAATGCCACTTAGGTTGCTCTCACACAGCTGAGGAACGAAACAGATGGAATCTCTTTGCAAACATGAGGCCTCTCTCTGGACTCAATTTTACTTGGACTTCAGCATTTCACCATGGAAGACACGCACCTAGAGGAGGTCAGAGTCCGACTCTTTCTGTAAGGCTGGGATCGATTTTGTGCTACTTGATTCACTTATGCTGAATTTTCCTGGTTTATATATCCCCTTTTCTCTTGTTCATTTTTGTGTAATGTATCCAGCATGAATCCACTAAGGGAGGGAACTGGCCTTCACACTGAGCAATGTGAGAATGATAAGGGGAAAGTAGTGTTAGTTTAGGACAAACACATCTTATTGACTCTCTTTGAACAATACTCTAGCAACACAAAGCCAAATAACTTCCAGATAACAAGCAGCACCCTTGTATCACTGCTTCAACATAATTTTTCTTGTTTTTTCATTTTTCTGCCATGGTGGAGCATAATAGAAGATGACATTTCACTTACAGCTGGCCTCTGCTGTGAAACAGGGATCCACTTCTCACAGTTTCCTAAGCCTCAGTGCAGTTGCTAGAGAACTGAGCTCAGTGGTGTGATATGTTTACATGTATAAAATAACTGTGGACCAAGGGTTTCATTACTGATGCCATGCAGGGAAGATGTTCAGTTATCTCTCTGCCCCTGGCAAAATTTGTGTGCTGGGTCATTTGGACATAGAATACAAGGCAGGCAGATGAAATGCTGTGGTCTGCGCCATTAGCTAGAGCTTGCCTTAATGGTATTATATACTAAGAAAATTTTCTTGCTAGCCTACATACAATGAACAGTGCAGGCTTGAGAGTAGAGAATTACTGCAAGAAGGATACCATGAACCGAGAAAGCTACAGTATGGGCAGTATGGTTGAGGAAAAGCAGAGAGAAAACTGGGAAGTAATATATATAATTTTTTTTTTACATTGTCAGTGCATTTTTATATTGAAGAACTCTAAAGGGGCTCTATTTTTCAGTAGGTGTAGCTAAGGATGGGCTGCCTTCTGTATCCTGGAGTCTCTGGGTGCTGCCCGTGGTTTGTAGTCTTCTCCAGAACCAAAATCTACTGTGTCATGATAATTTGTAAATTCCTGAGGTAATGGAAACTCCTCTGTTGATGAATGAGTCCTGTGTCCAAACACTCTCTCTTGCAGCTCAGCGATGTCGTTTCTGATGTCTGCCATCATCAGCAACAGGAAATCAAATGAACCTGGTGGGCCCTGCGGTCACAAGGCACAGTCATTAATTATATTCCACTTTACTCTTCCAGTTTCAAAACAGGTTGATATAATTACTCTTGCAGGGAGAACTTAGCAAAATGCTGCCTCATATTAATGATGTGTTTTTGAATCAACCTGCTCAGAATTACAGAATCACAGAATGACCAGGTTGGAAGAGACCCACTAGATCTTCGAGTCCAACCATTCCCACCAATCCCTAAATCGTGCCCCTAAGTACCTCATCCACCCTCACCTAAAACACCTTCAGGGACGGTGACTCAACCACCTCCCTGAGCAGACTGTTCCAATGCCTAACCACCCTCTCTGTGAAGAATTTCTTCCTAATCTCAAGCCTAAATCTCCCCTGGTGGAGCTTGAGGCCATTCCCTCTCATCCTGTCCCCTGTCACTTGGGAGAAGAGGCCAGCACCCTCCTCTCCACAACCTCCCTTCAGGTAGTTGTAGAGAGTAATAAGGTCTCCCCTCAGCCTCCTCTTCTCCAGGCTAAACACCCCCAGCTCTCCCAGTCGCTCCTCATAAGATTTGTTCTCCAGCCCCTTCACCAGCTTTGTTGCTCTTCTCTGGACTCGCTCCAGAGCCTCAACATCCTTCTTGTGGTGAGGGGCCCAGAATTGAACACAGGATTCGAGGTGCGGTCTCACCAGTGCCGAGTACAGAGGGAGAATAACCTCCCAGGACCTGCTGGTTACGCCGTTTCTGATACAGGCCAAGATGCCATTGGCCTTCTTGGCCACCTGGGCCACTGCTGGCTCATGTTCAGTCGGCTGTCAACCAACACCCCCAGGTCCTTCTCCTCCAGGCAGCTTTCCAGCCAGGCTTCTCCTAGTTTGTATCTCTGCTTAGGGTTGTTGTGCCCCAAGTGCAGGACTCGGCATTTGGCCTTGTTAAACCTCATGCCGTTGGTCTCTGCCCAGCAGTCCAGCCTGTTCAGGTCCCTTTGCAGCCTCCCGACCCTCCAGCAGATCCACACTTCCACCCAACTTGGTGTCATCTGCAACTTGCTAAGGGTGCACTCGATGCCTTCATCCAGGTCGTTGATAAAGACATTAAACAGGACTGGACCCAGCACTGAGCCCTGGGGAACCCCACTTGTCACTGGCCTCCAGCTGGATTTAACTCCATTTACCACCACCCTCTGGGCCTGGTCATCCAACCAGTTTTTCACCCAGGAGAGTGTGCGCCCGTCCAGGCCAGAGGCCGACAGTTTCCGAAGCAGAATGCTATGAGAAACTGTATCAAAAGCTTTACTAAGGTCCAGGAAGACCACATCCTCAGGAAGCAATTTTCAAAAGGCAGCAAACATTTTTGCATGCAAAGCTTATATTTACAAGACACTTACAATTACTTAACAATTCCTTTGCTATATCTGCTATAAGTATCTTGATACTTCACTGGAGTACAGGAAATAAATCTTGGTTCCCTATGCACCTTCTTATTAAACTGAAAGAAATTACAATCTTAGAATGACTAATCAATCAATAATTATTACTTATTTAAAAACTTTTCTCAGGAGTGTTGTTATTTGGAAGGTATCTTTTCAATATGATAACATCACTGGTGTCCATCACTTACTAAATATATTGGTAACAATACAGAGACTATCTATCTGGTTTTATCTGATTTTAGAAAACTATCAATTCTTTTTAGCTGACTTATAGAGTGCACAGTTCAATACTGAGGACACCTTACTGGACACACTTTTAAAAAGCCATTCTAATGAGAAAATAACTTAAGAAATAAATTTTTAAACACTTTCATCTGAAAAGAGATTGTAAATACTCATCTTTCTCCTAATGACTTTCTCAAAGCCTATAGTTTTCCAGATGCCAGAGAGAGGCGAGGGGCATGATTTTATAAGGCATTACCAGTAGTGGCTGAACTGTACTAACTAGCACTCTGCTTGGGATCCATGCTGTTGCCTTCTGAGGACACCCCACTGCTGTTGTAGGGCAGAGGTGCACTTACTGCCTGCAGTATCACACCCAGAAAGGAAGGAGTATGTAGGCAAAAACACTCAGATGAAAACAGGCAATTAGTTTCTTTCCAGTCACATTTTCTGTTCATGTAAACTATCTTTCACTGTACTCTTGACACAGGAAAGGCTTTTTCCCTTTTTGGCTAACCTGTTGTTAGCAGTCAACATCACTCTTGCAGAAATGCCTCCTGTGAGCAATACTTACAGGTATCCCCTTTGGTCCTGGTGCGCCTCGCTCCCCCTGTAATTAACACCACCTTAGTTACTGTGCTGTGATTAAAGGAAACCAAGGAAATCACAGTTTGCCTCCCTTACTCTCTTGAGAATAAGAATCATTAGCTTATGCTGGTTCAGAAAAAGAAAAGAAAGTGAAGGAGGAATGCAAGGAAATTTCCACTGATTAGGAAATTAGGAGCAGCAGTGACCACTCCTGGTATTTCTCCTAGATAGTAAAAAGCAACGCAGTTAACAGAATTTCACAAAATAGCAATGCAATGAAATGAGCTAAAGCATCAATACTTCTACAAAAAAGCCAAAAGAACTGCAGAGAAAGGAAAGAAGGCTGCTTGACAGATAGCCCTGCAGGGCTGCTTTCAAGACTTAAGGAATGGCAATGACAAAACAACAGAAGGAAGAGATGAAGGGATGGAACAACAGGGCATTTTCAGAGTATCAAAGGAAATAAGATGGTAAAAGAGTGTGACTACAAGTGTGTAGAGGGTCTTTTTGGGAAGCCTGGACTTGACTTGTGCACATGTTTACATGCTGGAAAGCACTACCTCTCCTCACCTTGCTACCATCTCTCCCAGGGGCTCCTGGTGGGCCCTGCAAGAGAAAAGAAAGCGTTTACAAGGACATGAGAAGTTGTGGAGCAAAGGCCAAGTGTGCAATACATGACAGGAGATGAGGATACTGACCACAGGCCCCCGTCTGCCCTGCTTAATATGTGAGATGTCCGGAGATGGGCCCATGGGTCCCATTGATCCACGAGGGCCTGGCTGTCCAGGAGGTCCAGGTGACCCAGGAACTCCTTGACTTCCTTTTGGTCCTGGAGCCCCTGCAATCAACAGCAAAGGTTATATGCCAAGGAAAGCCTCCAGGACACTTCATCATTGCAAGCAGTGGGGACTGACCATTGTTTGAACCACCCAGTGGACTGGCTGCCTTAACACATCCAAAACCACAGCAACACAGAAGCCATCTGAGACAACTTTACTCCTTGTCACAGTAGATACAAGAGATTTTCACAAAGCAACTAAACCTTGTATATACAAAGAAGCCAAGACTGCCACTGCCAGGGGGTTAGGGACACAGACCAGGAACAAAGTGAAAAGCAAAGTGCCTCTTTTTCACACAAAGAAGAAAAGAACAAGTCACATCTGAGAAACATCTCATAAAAAGAAAGCTTGAGAAAAATAATGGGCATGTTGAGTCAAAGGCATCTACGTGACTGGCACAGAAGCAAGCCCTTTTCAGTGGTGGTTTGCACATCTCTCTTCCTCAGTAAAGTAGCCAATGCACTGGGGCAAGAATTTCTTCCAATTTGCTTTATATCCTTTTCAGCTTCTGCAGTATAGACTGTCAGTTTTTAGGAGGTACAAAGTAAATGAAGTATATGTTTAATTCAAGAGAAACACTATGAAAAGAAAAACAGAAAATCAGGCACCTGAGACAATATTTGCTCAAAATAAAGACCGTTAATGTGTCACTGGTTGAATTTCTTTATAATCAGAGGGGAAAGAACTTTTCTTATTACCAAAGGTGTGTGAAGGACACAAAAAATGAAAGGCAGAGAGCAAAAAGGGTTCAGCAGGACAGAGTATGTGCAGTTAGGGTTTTCAAGAGGAGGAAAGGGCAGTGGTGGACCTGTCGGCCTCCTCCTGAAGACCCAGCTGCCAGCGGCGGGGCAGAGGCGATCGGGTGGGTTTGGAGCGGAATGGACAGTGCTACAGTACCTTGGACAGCTCAGCCATGGGGGGACCAGATGGAGGACAAGCAGAGTCAGGCCTACGCTAGAGAGACTGCGAGGTGGCGCACTGTGCCCTGCAGAGTCCGGCGCTGAACGGCTAACCACACTGTCCTGGCACTTATCATATACTGAAGACTGAAGATACACATCCTCCGAGAAAATGAGATAGAAGACTGAAAAACCAAAGTGAGACTGCAGAAGTATGGGGGGAAAGAGGGAGCAGTTCTGTACAAAGAAGGTTGAACCTCGTGAAGAATACCTGCCACTCCCCTGCAGGAATATTCCTAAAACCTGTCACAATGCTAGAACTCCTTGGATTTATAGCCAACCCCAAATTAGATCTGCATTCAACAGAGTTTGCAAAATTTTTAGCATCACTGTCTGCATGTTCCAAGGTGTCTGGCTTATGTTAGAGTTTTAGGAACTCTCTGCTTTACTCATTGTTTCAGCCTATGTGTACCTAAGAAGGTGTGAGCAGAGTCTTACTTGTCTTTTCAGATTCCTTTGAATCTGGAACACATGTAAAACCAACAAATAAATCCTCACAAAACCAGATGAGGGAAAATAAAACAGTTGGTACAGAGATCTGCAAACTGAAAGCACATTTTCTGTCCTAGTAATGACAGTGAGCTAAAGCAATAGGTATTCCTGAAATGAAATGGAGTGTTTTAAGACAGAGTTAAAATATAGGAAATGACAATTGAAGCACGCAAGATAACCCAGGCAGGGGGAGAAATTTAACACATACAGGACAAACACAGCTTGCATGCCAAGAAACACAGGGAGATTAAGGCAAAATGGATGATGTTAGACAGTTGGCAGAGGCTGACCATAATGACCAGAAAGTTTTTGTTTTAAAATTTAGCACAGATGCGAGTATAACAATCAACATATGAAACACATGAAATCCTGTAACACTGAAATATTGCAGCTTATAATTTTTATTTATGATACTATTGCGCATTCACATCCGTCTGGTCTGTATCTTACCTGGAGGTCCTGGTTGGCCAGGCTGGCCTGGGGGGCCAGGGATATATGCATTAGATGCAAGCACTTTTTCACCAGTGATTTGCTTGCTAAGATCAGCAGCATTATTTGGTAGCAAAGCAACCTGCCAAAACCAAAAATGATTGTAAGCTCTTCATCATTCAGTTGAATAAATTACATTCTTGATTAAGCTTTCATGTGAACAAACAGCACATTTAAATACTTCACTGAAATCATCAGAAAACATTATGAATGTGTTACAGCCTATGACAGCAGTTACTGCTCAGCTGGCCAACTTGATCCTTTTCAAGTATGGACATGAACATTTCTTGAAGCTCCTGTCATATTTTGTGGTCCCTAGGAAAACCGGCACCGTGATAGGACCTCCTTATAGGCAGTCAGAACCAGCTACAAGGATGCCTTGGGGACTCTTACTCTCACCTGTACATCTTTCTGGCCAATCACCTTGCAGAAATCTGATGAGAAAACATCATCATGGGGTGTACAATGCGTTTCCAAGGGATCTTTTATATGACTCATGAAGACAAGTCAGGATTTTCAGAAATGGCACCTTTCTCTGTCTTCCACACACAGGATATGTGTGTCTATATGTGTGTGAGCGTGTAGCAAGAGCTCTGCATAGGGGATCCTAGAGATGATCCACACTTCAGGTATTATATACCCAGGAGATTGCCCAGGCTTGAAACATGCTACATGAAAAACACAACACCATTTGATTTTAAGGTACTTATTCAATCTGGTACATTCCTTTCCCTGGAACCAACATCCTAGGAGAAACCTCGATGTTTCCTTTGAGGCTGTTCACCTTTCAAAATACCATAGGTCAATCCAAATGACAGATAGGACAAACTCAGGAAATGTACAGCAACAAGCTGTCAAAATCTTAAGTCTTGTAACTGCTTGAATCTGCCCAGGAAACCTCTTTTTCCTTATCTGAATTTTCCTTTATTCATTTACTGCCCTTCCTTAGGACATCTGCCCAGATACTTAAAGTTCTCAGTTGCTGCACGACTCCCTAACCCTCTCAATAAGAGTCCCTAATCCTTTGTGGATCTTAACCATACTGTTTAACCCAACAGATCTGAATCTGCTCTGCATGAGGACACAAAGCTAAAGTAAATGAGAATGTAAGAATAATTGCATGTTGTGGTTTGAAATGCCCTTATCCATTACATCAGATGTTTAATTATCTATTAAATGTTAATTTTGCTCAATTGAATCTATTTAACAATTAAATATATTTAGAAATATTCTGCAAATATTTAGTCTCTCCAGAGACAGCTGAGGGGACATGACAAGCCAGGAAACAAGTTTATTAGTGGTGAGTTGATGCATGTAGAGTTGGGAATTTTGCTCTGCAAAACAGAACTGAAGAGCTATTTCAGCAATAACAGGGCAGATCTAGAGCTGGGTCAGCTTTGTTGCTCCCTGAATGAATTTGGCTCAGTGGATAATTTGATGCTGGATTCTGCAACACTGGCGTGGGAGAGGTGCTTTAAATAAAATACAGGATGACTCCTGCTATCTTACAATGCCTTTAATCATCTATTTGGTATTCCCTACACTGGACTATTCTCAAGACTCCTACTTGTTTCTGTAATTATTCAATATAAACCCCCTTTCCTTTAGTGCAAATCTAATGTTTGTAGAGCACAGGAAAAAAATAATGCTATGCACTTGCAGTGTGTACTATAATGGGCAAATTTCTTTTGGCAAACAATTTACTAGTTTATAAGTTAAGGAACACACTTTAAGGGCAGCCACTGCTGCTTGCAGCTAGGGGTTGGATGCACAGAACGATTCCAAAGGAAGCAAAATTGGAAAAAAAAAAAGTTAGAAATGCAGAGACAGTTCCTAGTGGCATTTCCGAAATAAATTTGATTTCTTCAGACAGGAATTAAAAATGCGATGACAGGAATACAAGGATTTATCCGCCACTTGTGACTCAGGCTTTGGAGAGCATTGCTATCCCAAAGACAAGATGACTGTGCTAAAGGCAAATTAAGCGACATGATGTAAGTCTTGCAAGAATTTGGTACACTCACTCCACATCAGTGGCTGGATGAGGTCAGCACTTCACAGAAACCCTAAAGGATGTTTCTTCTGTGCTTACTCTCACGAACCTGCTCACATAGAAATGGGGATCCAGCACATATATTGGTGTCTTTAATTGGGGGCTCACATAGCCACATTGGCCAGGGACCAGCATGAGGAGTCCCACTGGCCAGCTCTGGTCAGCACACTGCAAAAGGCTTTTTTGCAGAGGTATGTCCACCCTGTCCAGAGCAGAGTCCTGGCTGGATATGAATGGAAGGTTGCAAAGACCACCATGCTGCAAGACTTCCGTTATATGACACAAATAAACCAAGGACTTTAGAGCATCAACACTGCCATGCTAGAACAGAGACACAGAGCTAAATCCTGTGAATACCTGAGAGCATTTTATTTTCTAGGCAGTTACTTTCAGTGCCATGAGTGAGTGTTTCTTCTTTGGTGTGGCCACAGCTGAGTGACAGATTAATTGATGTCCTCTTGAGAGGTAGTGCTTAAACTTCTGACTACATCCTCTTTTGGGGATCTATTGCTATGGCAGCTAATAAATACGTATCACTTAGTATATACTCCCTGCCGTGAATCCTCTTCATGTTAAATGCCCAGGCTGGAGTAAGAGGGTGCATTTAGTGGTGAAGACATCATGAAGAGGAGTTGGAAGTGTATGATTTTCCAATTTTTAAATACTGATTTGTTCCTGCCAGAAAGGCTGTTGTAACAGTGCAGTTGTAACTCACTAAGTTAGAGAAAATATCACATAGTTGCTGTGAAAGCATCTACACATGCTTCCACACTGAGTCAGCTGGACTTGAGGCATACACTAGGAGTGCCAAAATACCCAGGATCTGGTCTAGCTCACTGCTCTTTGATATCTTCTGGCCAGAAAATGGTTGTTACATACACTGGAGCCAAACCATGTGTTTTTGGTATTGACTCACATCCTCTTAGGAAATGGTTATACTCACTGGCATAATTTCCATTTCACCTTTTAACTGAACCAGGATCCTGGTCCAGAGTGACCTTGGCTTTCTCCATCCACAGCTCCAAATCTTAATGGTCCTTGGAAAAGAAATTGTTTTCCATGTGCATGCAAATATTAGCAAGGGTAAATTTTGAAGACAGACAATACTAGCAACAAGGCTCCCACATGTTTTGTTGCACACTGCATCTGGAGTTTTGAGAAGTTTCTAGGAGATCTGTGGTTTAGATGACTTTGACAGTACTTGACAGGAGCGATGTGGAACATGGCTTTCTAATTAAGATGTTTAAACACATCTGTGCAATAGGATTCAGCTTACTCAATATTCACCCCTGTCTTCTCCTAAGGAGACACAAACCCACACCTCTCACTTGCAGAAGCATACTCCACTTCCCAGTTGTAGGGTTTGCTGGATTGGATCCTTATGAATATAATTTTCCTTAAAGTTCATAAGGCCTGAAAGCCTTAACCACAAGACTGAAGGCTCATCCCTATAAACTGTTTCTCTAGCAGACAGGAGTGAATTTTTCTGTGCAAAATAGAACAGCTTCAACCACAGATATTAAGAGACATCCTCCCCAGAAGAACTTGACCACTGGGAGCTGCTGGTGAAACACGAGGGTTCATGTCTCCCTGGGCAGAGAAGCAGCATGAGGCCAGATCTCCTCTCAGCATGGACTGAAACTCTCCTCTCCTAGGGATAAAAAATGCTGAGGGTACCAGGGAAGGCACAACCCAGTGGGATCCCTCTGAGTATGCCAAACAGACAAAGTTCCACTAGGAAGATACGTAGGGAAAATTTAAGCTATGGAATTTAAGGAGTTGGCTATGCAGGAAGAGTGAGTTGCTTAGTTTAGCCACAGATACTTTAGAAGTGTCCACTATGACAGGTATCGATGGTGTTCGTTTTCCTGGACGGAGTTTTGAACACAGAAACCTAACAGTGGAAGTCAGACACAGAAAAAAATCCATTAATTTAAGCCACTGGTCTCTATCCATTCTTGCAGAGACAACCTGGCCAAGAGTGTGACCCCAGGTCCCTCCCTGGGGGTCAGTGAGCGCCTACTCAGCACCCTAAGCTGTGGCTGGGCAAAGAGTCACTTGAAAACATGGATCCTTTTTTAACCTGTTTGCTACCATTTGTTTGAAAATCACAATTTCCATCATATGTGAAATTCTGTCACTTCCACATTTTTGTCCATATGTATTCAGAAGAAAAACATGATGTCTTGAGGTTTTTGTGACAAAGAGCACCTCACACCTCAGTGTATTTAATTTTTAGTGAAGAAGATGTCTTCCTTCACAATATACACTGAATGAATAATATTAAATGCAAATGAATAATAATAAATGCAACAAGTGGAAACTGTGTTTTGACACAGTGAAATTAAATGAGCACCACTGGTGAAATATAATAACTACAGCCCGTCAACATGCATTGTTGAGTATATCCCTGCAGAATATTTCTGTTTCAGAGAACCTGAATGTTCATAGGAGATGTCACCAGAAAAAGCATTACACCTGCAACCCTGCACTTGGCTCTCCAAATCCTGGTCTAGGTTAATTCAATCCTACCCAGGTCCAAAAGGGGGCCACATATAGCAGCAATTAAAGGCCAGGGAAAGTTTTTAGTTGTATTATTCTCAACTTGCAAGAACACAGGGAAAAACAAAATAGGTTGGGCTGACAATTTTTCTTTTTAAATAAATCAAAGGTAATGTATCTGCTAGTGATGTTTTTGTCTAGTCACACATCTCCTATTTGGCAAGAATCCTGTATCAGCACCCTATTAATGCAAAATCATGTTCTGCCACGCTCCCACATCTGCAGAATGTCTTGCACTTGCATTCACTAAAGGTGGATCAAGTCCAAAATCCTGTGCATTCAGAATGAATTAAAAGCTGCGGCCAGTGCAGATTGCCAAGAAACCTGGGCTGAGATGGAATGGGTGTTTGCCAGACCCTGTTATCATCAGCTTGGTAAGACAGCTCTACGAGCTTGGTTAGCAACCTGTTTACAAGCAATACAGAAGCTTGGTAAGGAAGAGGTGCCATTCCCAGATTATTTTTAAAATATGTTGCCATCATCTTTATGGACACAAGAGCCACATGGCAGTGACAGCTCCAGACACTTAAATTTAACCTCAGTTGTCATAAAACATGTAGGTCTGGTAAAGACATGACTGATCAACATTCATACCTTTTGCTTCAGTTGTAAAACTGTCTGCTTTATTTGATGAAATTCCTTACAAGAGGCACAGCATGTCCCCGATTTTGCCACATTTTCAGGTTTTTCAGGAAGTGCAGCTGAAAGAAAACAGTTTCCAATACAAATATAAAGATTCAAAGCAAAGAAGTCCATAATGTGATTGCAAAAGCAACTTGGAGGTTGTAACATTTCCCCAGACTGTGAAAAGAAGAGGGAATCTTGTCTTTATCAATGCGTTGACTGTGAATTGCTATGTAAGGCTGAGAAACTCTGCAGGGACAGCCCTGAGCTCATTTTTAAAGCAGCTGTTTTCAGTTAACAGTCCCCAAAGAACTAATTTTTTTTAATATCTGAAAAAGTTTACACCCCTTCTTTTATCTTTGTGTGCAGGGTAGATTGACCCTATAGATCTGAACTGATTGATTTACAGTCCCCTGAGGGGCAAATTTTCATATGCTATAAATTACAGTAAAATCCCTCACAATATGGGCATTTAATTCACTTTGCACAAACCGCTCTTTATCATTGCTAGTTATTCTTCCATGTGATGGAATCAACCTGAGCAGAGATGAGGACTGAGATTAATGACAGGGATTTAAATCCACACAAATGAAAGGGTCACACCTGTTGATACAATGCATGAATGAGATCTTTCCATGAATCTATTAAGTGATTAAAAATGTAAGAAATATTGCAAATGTTGTTTTTCTTCCTTTCCCCATTCTCATATGCAGTAAAGCACTTTGGCATTGCAAACGAAAAAGCGCTGTCTTAACAGATGTCAGCTTAAAGAGAAACGTGGTTGCCAAAACACAGGGTGACACATACTGGCAAACTCTAGGTGAGATTTTTTTAGTTTCAGATGTAGCTGTTGGGAATCACCAAAGGTATTGAGGCCCTGTGTATTATGTGTGGATTTGTACAGTGTTACCTGGAAGGGTTATTGGAGATGTTTGAACACTGACCATTCAGAGCATGTTCTGTAACAGAAAAACTCTGCAGGTGTTCCTGGTTAAAGCCAAAATCTTCAAGAAGGATCAACTACAATGCACTTAGCTATTGTATTATACTTCTCACTTGGACACACAGTTCAATGTTCTTCATCTTTTCAGAAATGTGTATTGATTTTTAAAACATCTGCATCATTTTAAACAAAAATCTGAACTTTCTAGTACTAAAGATATTATGTTCTAAGTTTGTAGGGTCCAGTAAAGAACACAGCACCCATCAGATGGTCATCTACAGAGCACTGGGTTTCCTGGTGGACAACAAGCTCAACATGAGTGAGCAGTGTGCGGCAAAGATACCCAATAGGTTTTGGGCTGCATCAACAAGGGCATCACCAGTAGAGATAAAGAAGGCCCACTCTACTTAGCACCTGTCAGGCCACACCTGGAATCCTGTGTTCAGTTTTGGTCCCTGCTATACAAAAAAACCAGCCACAAACAGACTGGAGAGGGTCCAGGGAAAGGCCAAAAGATGACCAAAGGACAGGGAAGCCTGCCACATGAGGAAAGGCTGAGAGAACTGGGTTTGTTCGGCCTTGAGAAAAGAAGGCTCAGGGGAGACCTCATCACCACGCGCTAGTATTTGAAGTGTTGCTACAAAGAAGAAAGAGACTCCCTTTTCACAAGGAGTCACACGGAAAAGACAAGGGCTAATGGGTACAAATTACTCCTGGGGAGATTCTGATTGGACACAAGAGGAAAACCTTTCACCATGATAACAACAATTCATTGGAATAACCCCCCCAGGGAAGTGGTGGATTCTGCAGCATTGGAAACCTTTAAGATTTGGTTAGACAGGGTGCTGTGACATGTTGCCTAGACTGTGCTTTTGCCAGGAGAGATCAGATGATCCTTGAGGTCCCTTCCAACCTGGTATTCATGATTCTATGAAAAGTTTATCCCTCTTATCTCCTAATCAGGGAGGTGAGGGCTACAAGGACAAGATGCTGGAATGACCAGCAGCAGTAAGACATTGGTATTAGTGCTGATCTGATCAGAAGATTTGGAAGCAAAGGCTTAGGGGTTTTCCCAGCTCATCAACTACCTGCTCCCACAGCTGCAGTTCTTTGTCATTATAGTAGCCCATCATATTCCTCTTTATTGCATTTATCATTTTTTTATGGCAATAAGCATGCTACTCTGCCCAGCCCTTTCTGACAGGACAACCTGGTAATACCTGAACAGTTTTCTGTACAGTGTTCAGGTGGCTCAAAAATTAAAGGCCAAAAGCTAATGCTTGGGATTTTCTGATGAACTCTACATAACATCTTATAACACTTCACTGAATTGCAGCTATTCTGGCTTGAAGACTATTTGGCCACAATACCTCCCAGAGGGGCTCCAGCCTTTGTGTGAAGATACCTGAATAAACAGCCTCTGCTGGTTTCCTTAATACTGTATTTCTACTGCCAATCATTTTGCCTTTGTCTTCTTCCAAAACCTCTTTGCCTATGGGTCTTTTTTCTCTAGTAGATCAAAGAAACTTCACACAGGATGTGTTCCTTTAACAATGAATTGTTATGCTGTAATCAAGACACTTGTTGATATTTCTACAAGTTAAGTTTTCTCTTGGCCACAGGTCAGTATTGTGTCTTTCTCATGGAGTTCTTCCTCCCTCTCCAATTTTTCATCTTCTTTTAAAAAATCAATGCTTTGAAATGTCCATTTTTGGACCTGTGTAGGATTTACAGATACACATATATAAAGCTACTAGAAAAAAATGTCTTTTTCTTCCAGACTCCAATAAAGTTTGGATTTGGTATTAGTCTTAACCAAGACTTCTTTTAATAGCTGTCTTACCAAACGAGTTCCCTCGTAACATGCACACATTGTGCTGAGAAATGTTGATGAAAGCAACATAGAGTCATAGGGAGAAACTGCCAGAGCCTCTGCTATTTGAAACTTAATGCAATCCCACTAGAATCAGTGGAATTACGTGCAGATTAGGAAGTGGTGAATTTGGCCTCGTGTTTCATTATAAAAGCCAGTTTATCTTTGAGAAGGATGTGGTACACGGGGCTGACAAGTACAGATAAAACTGGGCTGTAACAATCCAAGGAGATGAATGTGGCGGGGGGCAGGAGGTGTCAGCTAATGTTTGGGAAACATCATACCACTGAGATTTCTGCAAATCCAGTTGGATTGACTTGTCGGAGGAAGAAGTCCAACAGTGTCACATCAGCAAGCGTGAGCTGTCTCCCAGGAGAGAGGTGGAATCCCCCTAACTCATACCAGACAGAGGTGATGATACACCCAGGGAAGAAGTCATCCATCAAACATTCACTCTACCCCATCTGATCCTGTATTAGGACCAAACTATGAACAGAGCCAAAATAAAACATGGATAAAGCCAGAAGCCATGTAGGACAGGCCAGAGGGTGCAGGAAGCAATTAAACTGAGCCACCCGCGTGTGGTGCAGATATGAAGGTCACCTACAAAGGTCAGTTAGGCCAGCACTGAACAAGGCACTTACACAGGCTGTTTCCATTGCACAGACCTACACGAGGAAACTAAAATTATTTTGGGGAAGGTTTAAACCAGTCCCATTTTATGAATGCTTTCTAAAGCACACAGTCTGACATGATGTTGCTGTCCTGATGGGTGTTCTTTTATCTCGGCAAGACACTGGTGAGCCCTGTGGTGCCTATCAATAAGAGATCAGCTCAGTGGAGCAATGTGTTTTCTTTGCATGTACTCAAAGACTCTGTCTTGCTGATGCTGGAAGAGAGGAGATACTGGCGGGGGAGAGCTCTGCAGGGAGCTGTGCCGTGGGCGATCTTTGCATGGAGACTTGAGTTCATCATCTGTGTTGTATTATCTGGGCTCAGCCTGCTGAGATGATTTCATTTGCCTACTTCAATGTGGGTAGCCGTATTGTCTCCGTCAAATGCAATGTGACTGTGGATGCAGGAAAAATGCTCTCTATTCTTGTGTCCCAGTCACAAACCCAAAGCTCTCTGTCAAGCCCATTTAAAAAGCCAAAAATTGCCCACATTGCAGCCTTCAGGCCTGGCACAATGAAAATGTGAATAATAATCCCCTGGGAAACATGCAACGTGGTTAAAGCTGGAGAGGGATGCCCAACATGTGTTTTCATGTCTCTGACACGAGATTTTAAAATCAAATTTAAGTGTTCCAGCTGCCATGTAATCTGTTCCTTAAGCATGTAATCTGTTCCTTAGGAAGCAATTCCAGTGTGGATTAGGTGCTTTGCAGGGCAGTGCAGGGCTGGAGCTGACCACAGGGTGGTGCATGGCTACAGCCGGCTCCTCAAGGCTGCCAAAACTCCTCATTTTCTGTGGGATGATTTAGGGACACAAGCCCTGTGAATCAGCGACGGGTCTCCTTTCTTTTCCACCAGAAGTCTGGCAGTTGGTAACTTCACCTTGGAGCATAGCAGTGCAACAGAGCAGAAAGTGTCTTTCTCTGCTTCATGTAACTGATTTGGGAAAAGTTATGAGAGATGGTGGGTATTTCATTCCTGATTAACAACTGGAACTGACATTTTTATGTGCCGTGTACATTTAGTGTAAATTTTTCCCCCCCAAATATTAGAATTATTTCCATATCCTTGAATATTTTGAATAGTCATCTATCCTGAATGCTTTGGGCATTGCCCTGTCAGGAAATTTGAACTAGTCAGAGGAAAAGTTAAGTAAAAAAAAACAATTTTCAAGGGGATTATATAGATTATACCTCTTTCCTTTATGACTCCCATACACTTATAAGACAAAAACCCCCACATTTAAAAACTACAAGGAACAATTAAAGTTAATGGAGTGGCTCTAGTTACACTTTTTCAAAGGAAAATAAAAATTATAAATTGTTCTGGCCATCCAGTAGAATTTGGAGCATTCCGATGCCTGTGTTCAGGCTTTAATTGATGAACCTATGGTAAGTCACCATTCATCAAAAAGTGTTTGGTTTGGGGTTTGGTATTTTTTTCCAGAGCATAAGTTATTATTTTCCTCCTTTCTTTTTCAATTGTCATATCAATATTTAATCTGCAGTACTCTAAATTTAATAACTGGGATGAGGTTGAAAACTTTAAAATAATTTATACACGGCACACATACATACTTCAAAACCAACAGTGAAAAGCAAGAACAAGCCCTCACTTTTACCCCTTTCCTATATCTGACCACAGCCACAAGACACACAAACTAATTGCAGATCAGCAGAATTCAGTGTTGCTCAACACAATTTAGCAATTGTTTTAAGTATTGCTTGAAAGTCATGTGGAATTTCCAGGCACACCTTTTCTGAGCCTCTGAGTGCCCACAGGTGCTAACCACCCAACCCAGAGCCATTTGCTAATCTTAGATATTAGCATGTAAATACAAATAGAACAAACTGAAATTAATTTAATTAACAGATGAAACCAATGAAGGCTAATAAGGATCACGATCTGACTTTTTTTTTCCCCTGTGTCTTCTGAACTCTGGACTAGTATTATCCAGGCTGGTATGGCAGCAAAATACAGTTTTTAGCAGTTGAATCAAGGAGAGAAAGTCTAACAGAAGCTGTAACAACAAGTTTCAGTGATCAGCTGCTCTGCCTCTCCAGGGAAAGACGCTTTCCACATCCTCCAGTGTTCTTCCTTTATAGATACGACTACTGATTTACTGCTGTGTGTGTGCAGGTCACAAACCAGTGAGTAGGAGAGCACCAAATGCTCCACAGGCACATGTGTGCCCGGCGAACAACGCAAAGTCTTCAGGGGCATCACCAGTTTCAGGGGCATCGATGCCTCATATACCCAGCTCTAAGTGTAGCACAGGGAGCAATTTCTTTTTATGGCAGATCAACCCTTTAGAGACCTCTTTGGCCCAGGACCTTTACCCCTACTAGCACATACCTTTATCTCCTTTGGTGCAGGTCTTGCCGTCCTCCTCTCGGATATAGCCTTCATGACACTCACACCTGTAGCTGCCCATGGTGTTGACACAGATGTGAGGGCACAGCGTCCCATTGCTAGTGGCACACTCGTCAATATCTAGAGAAGAGCAAGAGCTGAAAATGTCCTACAGCCGGAGGTTTCAGACTTGAAATAAAATAAAAAAACTTAGGTATTCTAAGGAATTAAGGGATTTTGCCATTAAATAAAGAGTAACTGTAGCACCACTGGTGCCTTGGGATGGAGCTCTGTGCAGATACCACTATTATTATTAACACATCTGGCATTTTATGGAGCTCTGTGCAGACACCACTATTATTAACACATCTGGCATTTTATCAGTGAACACTGCATGATTGTTTCTTTGCATTGACAAGCATCCAGGCTCAGTCCTACAAAACCTGTGTCCCTGGCACAGCAAATCACACAGGGCAGAACTTTAGAATAAAAGGGGAATAGCCAGTCAAGGACCACATGTGAGTGATCAGTCCTGAATTAGATACTAGCCATCTGAATCAAAACACAAGGATTTATTTTCACAATTATGCATGGTTACAGTACTTCAAGGGATACTGTTAGAATCGTGACCCTCATCTCAGGCCATAATCCCGGATATGATTCAAAACCTGCAGGAGGAATTAATAAAGGGAAAATTACATCAGCCCAAGACTTCAAAGTGTTTGCGTGCATATGTCTTGTTTTAGGTACTACCGCCTAATAATTTCAGGGAGATTTAGATCTCTTAGTTCTGGGAACCAGTCTTTCACATAGTTAAAAAACACATTTGTGCTGTAATAGTAATGAGAATAAGAAAGGTTTCAGATCTAAACTGACTCCTAAAAGACCTGAGGGAGCACAATACATCATTAACCACAGGTGAACTCAGCACACACTCTACCCACCCAGGCAATAAGGCTTCTCTCTGTTCCTGTGCCTCTCCCGATCATAGCGGTACCCAGGGTAGCAAGTGCATAAGACTCGCCCAAAGTTATCTGTGCACTGCTGTTCACAAGGAGCTTCGGCACAGACATCATAGTCTAGGGAGAGAAAAATATGGTTAGGACAATACCAATGGCAGTAGCTATGACAGGAAACATTTCACCTTTCTGCTAATAAAGCCAAGTTACATTGCTTTGGAGGACTGAAGAAACCTAGAAATTAAACATTCATGAGACACAAGGAGTAAATTATAGTAACATTGTAATTTATAATTACAGCTTTACGGTAGACTATTTCTAAAGTTCGATTTTCAGCAAGGGTCACTTTCCCAGTTTGCAGAATTTCATAACTCTTCTTATAGAAATATTAAATTACCTAAAAGATTTTTGCTATTTTCTTCCACAAATTTTTAAGTGCTAATAGGAACTTTTCCTAAACAAAATGCTGTGAAATACTGTGAGGCTAACTTCCAAATCTGGGCAGAAATTACATAGTAAGGAAAAGCTAATTGAAATCACACAGTAATTGTTCAAGGCCAGCTATAAACCTTCTAGCAAAGAACACATCGTTACAAAACCATCATAACTCTTAATAACAGCAATGTGAAGATTAAGGTATTTCAAGTCACTGGCTGGGCTTGTCAGTGAAATCCCAAAAGACTGAAGTCCCAGTTTGAAAGCTGCAGGAGACCCAATCCACTTCTACACAGAAGCAGAGCTGCAGTCCAGGGAATAGACAACAGAGCAAACCAGAGTCTGACTGGCATCCCTGCTGTGCCAGGGACTTGATTTGTCCCCTGGCATCAGGCTGGCGGGGAGGACTGGGGAGATATGGGCAACCCCTGGCCGTGGGTGGAATAGCTTTGAAGCACCATGGGGAACACTTGCCAGGAGAAGGCGGGCTGAAGCAGCACCAGGTTTCACAACTATCTCAGGGGAACCCTGCTGAAGGTCATGTTTTGGGCCAAAGCAAGTTTCTGTCATCAGTTCAGAGGAACTTCATCCTGCATACAGCATCCATATGGTTGTCACTGTGACCCTCCAGTACCTGGGTACTGGGGTGATCATAGCAGAAATAATCTGTCCCTGCTCCACAATAAATACATCTAAACCAAACCTAAGTGTTTCAAATGAGTTCCTGGCAATGCACTGTGTTTCCATATATACAGTATAAAATAATTAAAACCCAAACTCATTATTGATTCACACTAATGACTAGCAGACATCTCTGAGTATGATGATTTTTCCAGATAATTAAAATGAACTAATAGATGTTAAAGCAAGTAAAACCACATTCGCTGTACAAAGAATACAGAAGACATTGTGTAGCACAGGGTGTAAAAGTGACAGCGTGCCAAGGTACAGAAAAGCACCAAATGAGACTTAACAAGACACTGTATGTCACAGCAGAGACCCCTAGACCAAAAAATACCATTGTAATGGTGCCAAGCATTTCCTCCCTTGTGCTTGTCCTCTTTTGAATAGCAGGCATCCTTTCCTTCCTTCTTATATCACAACTGTGTTGATTTTAACTCTTGAAGTCTGCCTGCAGTGCTGTGGCGGTGAACAGCAGCGTCAGGACTCCCAGCAGTAACCGGGGCTGAACGGTGTAGAGTACAGACATGGAATAAAAAAACATGGCCCTTGCCTTCAAACAATCAGCCTAGGGGGTTAGTTTGGGCTTTTTAGGTGATGCTGGGTCTGTGAACACCTGTTACATTGGGCACTACAAACTAGTCCCATATATACAACATTATTGGTATTTTTTCTGGGAATAGTTTCAGTTTTTATTTTCTAGTGAAATTAAATCAGATGGAGAACAGGTTTGTGTGCCCAGCACTGAGGTGAACATGCCAGTTCCTTAGCCAGGGTGCTGACACAGATGCTGGATTTGGATTGTACCATGTTCAGCCTATTCAGAGTAGAGGCAAAACAAGCTCTGTCCTCCCTGTGCTTCCATGAATAGATGTGCACTACTAAAATTTGCTGGAAGGGTCCATCTCTCGCCACAAGCAGGACTTCTGTAAACCTTTCCTAATTTATTTAACCTGCACCTAGAAGTTCCTGAGGGATGAAGATGCACCACCATGCAGTCTATTTCTAAGATTAAATATCCTTGCAGATAGAAAACTTTCTATTCATGTCTTATCCAAACTCCCATTTAAGCCCATTATTTTTGCCCTCTTCTTCTTGGCCATGAAGAACAGTTTACTCCCCCCAGCCCTTGTAGCAGCTACCACATATCTAAAAACTGTTATAACATCTCCCCTCGGCTTCCTATACTCTATAAACAATGCCAGTCTTTTTAGTCATCTCCCTCTTGACATATTTCCTGAAACTAATCTTAAAACGTGTTTTGCACATCCACCTTAGCTTATGTCCATCAAAACCATTGCTTCGTTTACTGTTATACAACGCCAGGGAAGGGTCCTGGAGGTGCCAATCTTCCTACTGGTCGTTCCTGCATAGTCAATCAAAATCACAGGATAGCTGTGGGCACGTCCCACATCACAGAGCTGTGTGTCCCCAGGGCTTTGGTCCTAGGTAGCACGACGCCTTCAGGAACGGTTCTCACAGCTGGCAAGGTATTGGGGAAAAGCTCCTCTGCTACCTCTGTGCGCTCTGCTGAACAGAGGATGCAAGCGCCCTCCCACATTCAAGCCCTTGTCTGCCAGTCCAGCTTAAGAAATGTGGTTTGAGAATGGATCGAAGCTGCATGGTGACTATTCTAGAATTTCAGAGGTTCAGACTATTCTAGAATTTAGGAAAATACAAAAATCTGAAGCAACTGAACAAATGATTCTATACATGTTTCAGAGAACTCAGGAATGACAACACAACATGGAAAGTTGTACTAAGGAAATTTTGGAAATAGTACTACCGAGGAAAGAGTAATGTGACTAGTGTTTGTGTGTCATTGATTGTTTTGGTTTGAGTTAGTCCATGGTCAAGAAACTCAAGTAACAAACCGGTAGTAGGGAGGGTGTTCTCCAAAACAATCTATTTCAGACAACTTCTGTCCCTGCTTTATTCTTGGAGACACCACAAGACAGGACCTGGTTGGAGCTGTGAGTCTCCAAAGCAAAGAAGATCATTCCAGTGAAAAGGCTGAGGAGCTGGTTTTTGACCTACTTTTCTGGTCAAGTGCAGCAGGAACAGACACGACAAGGGGAATTAGAAACACACAAAGCAGACTCCTCTTGATGTTTCCTGAGCATCAGTGCTCCACGCTCCTGCAGGTGAAACCCAGAGCAAGTAGGTGAGTCTAAAACAAATGAAATACGGAACTGTAGCCTGGGCTCATACTGGACTGCACTGATTTCTGTTGCTTTTCAAGGGCAGATGAGAAATAACAGGATAGAAACCAAAGTTGTACATGGAAAAGATGAATGGGAAAGATGGACATGGGAAAAACACAAAGGAAAGATGGACATGGGGAAGACCTTTGGAAAAGAGTCTGTTTCAATAAAAGCTGTCAAAGAAGGAGATTGGCTTCTTCCTGAGGCAATTGTAAAAGGGTGGACACAAGAGGGTCCATCCCTCTTCCAATCTTCCTCCTTGCAGCCACTGCTATATAATGGAGGAGATAAGGCTGGAACTCCTTCTTATGGCTTTGACTCACCAGTACTGGATTAAAAGGTGCAGATGTGCTCTAATAAACTCACATCTGTAATGTATTTGTGTGCCTATGTCAAGATATGCATTTCATACAGCTACTCTGTCAAGATTATGCCAAAACAATGTGTGAAGAGCCAAGTGATGTCTTGAAAGAGAGTAAGTGAAATGAATTCTTAACTGAATCATGTTTCTCATCCCTATACCAATAGCCCGGGATCATCTCAGATGTTATAACAATTGCTATGGCCTCTGAAGTTCAAGGCAAAATATAGATTGAGCCAAAAAAGGGAGAATGGATATACAAAGGAAGAGAGCAGCCAGCAGAGAAATTCAATTAATGACAGAAACTCTTAGGTTACTGAGATTCAGTTATTAGACAGGATTAAGAGAAGTCAGTAGGTACATGAAAAAAGTTGCTTTCATAATCACCTAAAACCTCAAGAGATGAAAATCAGAAGCCAAAAATAATATATTGTCATGTTTCTAATTTTATTTTTGCCTCTATTACTTTTCCTGCTTTATCCATTGTATTTAGTGAATGACCAGCACATAAAACTGTTTCCACAGGAAAGATGGACCCCATGCTGTAAGAGTCCTGGCTTTTTTCCACTCCAAAACAACCCATGGCTTCTGCCTCCTACACACAGAACTGCCTTGGACAAAACTGTCTTCTCCAAGGGCCCATCTTGCACTGGGGCTGTCATCTCATGCCACATACTACAACAAAATTCACTGCAAAACCAAGGGACGAGGAACTTGTGAGCATAGATTTCACCCAAACCATACCCAGTTCTCTGGCTCAGGCTGGCATTGTGAGCCATTTCTTTGTAAGGAAGCAGCAAATGCACAATTCCTGCTTTGAGATGTTGGTGTTTTTTTGCAACCAGTGTTTTAGTGTTCCCAGCCAGCAGCAAAGCAGATACAAATTGGAAAAAAAAAAAAAAAAGCAGCAGGATTAGACTTTGGGTTACAATTCCTGTTGGCTAGAGACTGTAACTCAAAAACCAGCTGACTCTCTCAAGCATGTTAATCTGTTGCTTTTCTTTTCAAAACATCACCATCCCAAATTGGGAAAACTCTCAGGTCAACTTGAAGCTTTCCATATGTCATCAAATTAAGGGATGTGTTGCCATAAACCAACTTATTGTAGCAAACAAGACTCTCTTATTTATTTATTATTGTCCCTGGCCATTTGCCTCTGCCTGACATTTCCTCTTGTCCTGTAACTTCAGGGCCAATATCATCCAAATCGGGCAGAGTGTGTGGGAGCACCTGGAGAAATTACAATGCTCAGTGGAACCATCGGCTGCCTAAACCCAGCAAAGCCCTCCCCCAAGGTTAAAGCAGGCAGAGCTCAGCCTGCTCCTAAACGAGATCTCATTGCAGCAACATCTGAATAGCGGGACCTTGGCACATACGGGATGCTCCTCTCTGTCTGGAGGAAATCATTCCCTTTTCACTACTGCATGAACTACCCTGAGTGATTTCCCACCTCCCTCTTCCCCTGGTGACAAGGAAGCTATGCCCATGATGACAAGAGGCAGTAGAAGAGTGACATCATTTGGCAATGCTCTTGCCTCACTGATATGTAGCTAAAGGCAGAACTAACTCATTTAATCTCATGCTTCTTGGGCACTTAAAAGCCAGACTGGCTGTGATAGATGTAAGGGGTACATGGTGAAAGACACCAGCCAGGAGGGCTGTGGTCCTGGGTGCACAGAGGGGTCCTACATAAGTACTTAGCAAGAGCTGAACTTGTCCCTGTGCTTACAGCAGGTCACAGTACAATAACTGTGCAGCTACCTGTACTTAGGGGAAGATCAAGCCCTGGCATGCAAAATGAAAAAGTTGGAAGACATCGATCTTTTTATTTTCCCAACAGTTTCTTGGAAACAATTCCCCCCACCAACATATGAGATACGGCTGAACCTGTGGTTATATCAGGATGTCCTTGCAAACAGGTGGTATGGAGAACAGGGCAAACAGGGAAAGACAAAAGCACAGTGACATGAGGGATAGGAACAGTGAGATCACATACCTTCAGGGATGCACTGTCCAAGAACAAACTTATAACCCTTACAGCATTTTTTCCTGAAAAACAATAAAATAAATAAATGAATAATTAAATATATTTTCTAAAGGTTGGTGCTGCCTTTAAAACAGTCATGAGTAGATTAGGGGTGGGATGAACCAAACAAGATGAGAATCCTGAGCTTTGCAGTTGGAAGTATCTCAGCATTAAAGAACACAACATGGAAACCCACCACTCAGTTCCTGATGCATTTTAAATGACAGCATGCCCCGCCACCTCAGAAGCCTAGGGCTGGGTACCCCCAGTGCATCCCAAGAAATTTCTGAAAACTCTGATCCTCTTGGGTTGAAAATACACAGCACGTCTCAGTGCTGTCCATACACAGAACTCTGGTCATAATTTTCATGATACAGTGAAGGGTGTTCTCAAACACCTGTCATCACAATGTAAACTAGCAGGCAGTGGTAAGTCTCAGTGAGGAGAACATTCAAGATAAATGTTATCAGCCATTTCTTATCTTTTAATAAACCTGGAAGGTGATAAGTGAAATATACTGGGTATTTCATCTGGAGCAAGGGCGAGTATCTCAGACAGGCAGGGGAAAAAACTGCAGGGAAGAGTCAGTAGGATGAGACATTTTTTATGTATGAACAAAGTGCTGAGAAATTAGTATTTCTTACACACTGGTCTGTAGTGACATTTAGGCATTCAGCTGTATCTGCTTGTTTGCTTTCTAGACAGCAAACCACAAAAAGTTAGCAGGACTCCCAGTAGCACTGAGGAGCCTTTACAAAGAGCTGCTTCCCTTTTTACTCTCAGAGCTACTCGCTGCAGGGACCTAGTGACCTTTGAAAGGTCTCAGGGTGGTGCTTACCAAGACTGCTGCAAGACAAGTAACATGCACCATTTGACCAAGTCTACATGAAAAAGGTGGAGGCAGTGCAGAATTTTAAAGATTCACAGTTTTTCATGCCTTATGGACATACTGAAATATCTGCGAAACTGGGAAGCCATCCATTTGGTCTTATCCTCTAGTTCAGTAACTGACGCAGAAGAGTGCTAAAGCCATGGCAGTCAATGACACAACACTCCCCTAAACAACACTCAGCCATCACAAATCATCATTATGTTGAATTTAAATCAACTATCAGTTGCAAGTTACCACTTAAAACAAACAATGCCTTACTCCAAACTATGTAAAAACAAACTTTGGCTCCATATTTTACCCTCTTCCAGAGATTAGCTGGAACATAAATTATGCTTAATGAAGGCTGAACATCTGAAGAGGAAGCCTTTCTTTGTTATGCAAACAGTGGTCCCTCATTAGACTTTTCTCCAAACACTGCTGTGAAGTTTTATCTACAAGACAAACAAATGCAGGAGGAATGAGTTCAAAGGTGCATCAGGGAGGCTGTTCATATACTGCAACCCGTGCGGATGGCTTTCCAAGTGCGCATTCATCTCCTCCTGTCTGTGGAAGAAGGGAAGCTAATAAAGGCTTGCTCATAACTGTGATTGAGAGGAAGATACAGCATGGCTTGACAGAGGGCTGGGAGATGGGAAAGAAGAGGAGGGCATCCTTGCCATGAGATGCATCTTTGCCATGACTTGGAGGGTTGTGCCAGCCAGAACAAACCAGAAAGAGGAAGAAGCAGTTTTCATCATTTCTACCCTTCTTCCTGGGAATATCCACCCGATTTTCAGGCTTAGGACACTTAGGACTCCCACCGATGGAGCGGCTTGTGGCAGCAGATGCAAGCCTCAGCCAGCATAGCCTGCTCCAGGTTAAGGTCTCACCTGCTGGGAACCTTGCAGAAGCTGCACCTCTCCTCTCAACTTGACCAGTGATGGCTTTTAGCTAGATTTGTCTGCCTTTCTGGATTCTCTTGATAGCCAAACCATTTGTTCTAATCAAACCCCTCTCCCACAGGCGCACACTGAGAACACACCATATGCTGAGCTACAGCCATTAAATACTGCCCTGGCATCCTGAAGCAAGCAGAGCTCTGTATAGTCTTGCTAGATGTTGCTCCAGTTAAAGCAACTGGAAAACTGTGCTACCCTGGCAGATACCTAAGCCCCTGCTGAAATATGTAGCTTCAAATACATCATGCAGCAATCAGTTCCACAGGAGAACAAGATGATTTTGAGAAATTATTCAGTCTCCCTTTTAATTTCTGTTAAATCTTCCCGTCATGAAAGCTCTAAATCACACTTAAAGATGTGTTTTAGAGGAGGGATGCCCTGCTTTCAGAATCACACTCCAGAAACCAATTCCCTTTGATTACACCCCTCTGTATTAGTGCAGACTGTATTCAACAGCAAGCTTCAGCCATAGGCATGATTTTGTCAGGAAAACTGCTACTTTAGGGTTAATGCACAGGAAATACAATACGACAATACCCATTTAGTCGAACATTAAATTGCAACCCTGGGATTCCTGAGTGCTTCATCTTTTTACATTCCTAATGAGAAATCTGTCAAAATGATGGACACATAAGTTGATGATTAGCAAAGGCATTTTAATAGCAATACTCATTTTCAGACATCCTGCTCCAGGTTGACATGTCTAATCAATGTCGCACAGCAGCGATCTTGTTGTACATAGTGAGAGGTAAGAGGGGTTCCCCACTGATAATTTTAGTTACTGAATAACTTTCAGCAAGGTGGTTGCTATGTGGCTCTACATGTGAGCATGCATCAAATATAAACTTACACAGAGCTGTGTAAGAAGATCAGCCATTAAAATCTGGATCTATAGAGAAATTAAGTTGATTTGTTAACTTTGAATCTGGTTTCCAAAAGCAGAAACTGCTGGCAGACCTATCTGTAACAGCTTTTAATAGGGTGCTTCAGGTATTAAAAATAGAGCAACTTCTGATTCTCATGCTATCTTCACTCAGGAACATGCACAAACCCAAATTCACAGCAGGTTTTAGGCACCATGACTTTGATCACTGCAATGTCTAACTTTTGTGTTACCTATAAGAAAATCCTTAGCAACAGGGACTATCTCAAAGCAAAGTCATCCATTTTTTTCCCTGACTAGTAGCTGCAGGAGAAGAAGGGAGACGTTGTGCTCCCCTCTGCTCTAGGTTGAGGTGCTCTTGGATCACTGAATGTCAGAAGATGGGATAATAAGCACATTTGCGGCAAACAATGGATCTGCCTTTGTTGCAGGCTTTTCTATCCTATCACTCTGCAGACTGAGGGGAGCTAAGTTTTCCAGGAGCACCCCAATGTCCTATTGCTCACGTGCCCACCCTGCTTCTGACCCTCGCTCCATCTGCTACTGCTCCAATGCAGTAGTTGCTTGATAGCATCGCCCCAGACAGGCAGGACGAAAGGCAAGATGCAAGGAATGTGGCTTAATTAGGCCACCACATTATTAAGTTAGCTTATCTGGCAGCTATCAGCAGTAACTCATCCAGTGTGGACCATGTTTCTTTCCCATAATTGTTTCCACCTGGTACAGGGCTGCTGTGGCTCCCAACCTGCCTCCTGTGGTGCATCACGACCACAGCTGGTGATGGTGCTGGAAAGACTGGGGTATGTATTGGGAAAATACTTCTGCATGAGAGGGAAGAGAGTGATTCAGGGTCCTACAGCAGCAGAAATGCCTTGGAGATGCAAACAATAATAGGATAAGTATTCTAAGTGATAATTAACCCATATCTGTCTGCAGTAACGTGTCAGTGACTTGGGACATGACAACAGCTGCAACTCTGAAACTTTATCACAAATTGAAAAAGATACACAATGGCCATTAAATGATTAAAAAAGGGGAAGGCAGTGGGGAAATGCAAAGGGAAAACCAAAAGTTTTATGCTGGTTTCAGATGAACATAAAATGTTAAGGAAGCTCTTGCTAAAGACGTCAAAGCTAGAAACCGAAGAGACGACTCTAGGAAATATCTGCCTCCTAGGAGCAAAGCAGACACAGAACATCCTGTGCTGAATCAGAAAGTAAGTTCTTATGATAAAATATTACCCTTACTTTATCCCTGCAATGCTGGGGTTCAGATAGACAGTCAGCCTCCCAGATGGCTCCATCCATCCAGAGGTAATTCAAGCAGAAGTGCTTTAACTCCCATTTATCGGGGGTAAGAGCACACACATGGACAGTTTCTATAGCTCAGCTGATGCCTGGGGTTACTTCAATGGAAGATGCAGCAGCTCCCTAAGTGGTCAGGCAGGTCAGACCCCCCCTCTCTGACACACTACTTCTGATCCATGAATGTCAAAAGAATCACAGTTTAGGAGGCATGAGAGCTGCTGGACATTTTACCTGGGCCTAAATACATTGACACTGGTAGAAAATAACAATAACATAATCAGGCAAATGTATTTAATCAAAAAGCCAATTTCCTGTTAGGAAGACACATAAAACAACTTTGAAACTGTATTTCTTCAGATAACATCATAACATGAACTCAGAAGAACTTGTGCCTTATCTTGAAGACCTGAGTCAGCAAAGGCCATGGCACGGCTGTGTTTAATAGCACAAAGGGGTCTTTGTTTAAACGGCTCCTTATTGTGCCTGCCTAGAGCTTCGTTCTGATCACTCTGACTTTGAGAAATACCCAGAGTGGCAAAAATGCAAAAGTAAAATGCAGCATTTAACTTACAAAACATAATTAGACAGCTATAAAAGCAACCCAACAAGGTACCTTATAAAACCAAAACAATTTTCTCATATTCTATATACAATTCAAATGGGGGCAAAGTCTGTCTGCCAAAGCATGCACAGACAAAGCCCATCTGCAGCACAAGCATATTAAGGAAGCAGCTCGGTAGCTGCGCAGTTTTGTCGTAATTCACATGAAGAAGATTTATGGCAACATGGTGTAAAACTGAATACACTATTTTTGTTTGCCTTTCTGTGGGATACATACCAAAATCTTGAGTAAGAGAGGACAGCCTCCCTGCAGACACTTGCTCAGCATACACTTTGCCATGATTTCCTGACTTAGTCCTTTTTCATAGTTTTGTAAAGAGATAATTTATGTCCACATTGGGTGTAACACAAGGTCCAAGGCCAGCCTCAGCCCTCCCAGTCACTGTCCCGGCTGAGAGTGAATAACAGAGGATGGTGCATGTCTTTTACTGCTTAGGAAATTATGCAGCATGTATGACTGAGTACGTATGTGTACACTTCTTTATTTCTTTTAACTGTCCGAATAAAGCCAGATTTGCCTGAACAAGCACATAGAGCCATCCTTCACCAGCAGAGCTGGAGCTCAGGCCTCTGACAGCAAATCACTGCAAATTACTACTTGATTTTTTCTGCAAGTGATTAATCCCTGAGTCTAAGCCATGGTTCTCGTCAGCTTCTTAAGTCAACAAATTTACCCATATATAATGGTTTTCTTTTTCTCAGGAAAAGCCTTGCTATCTGCTCTTTTGCTAAGCTCTGGTTATTAAGACAGATAACAAATGAAATCCCATTGCTAATGGGAAGACTTTGACAGGATTCACAGTTCCTGGGCTCCTCTTCTGTGAATACAAGCCAGAGACCAGATCCTCCCCTGGCAAAAGTCACATACCTCTGTTGACTCTGGGGAACCGTGCTAGTGCTTACCCAGGGAGACTCTGGCCAATGCTCTTGAAAGCTCTCAGACATGCTCCTTGGCAGCTCCTTACTGTAATGTATTGTTAACTGACTCCTTCTCTCCTCAAAGTGCTGTTTCATGTCATCTTTTTATGGTCAAAGTGAGTTTTATGGTACTGGAGTATAAACTGTGGTTCCTTCTTCTCAGAAGGGACCTTTCAAACGATGATTTTGTGAATGTGTGAAGCTTCTTCCTCTAAAAAAAGACCTCAAGGGGTGCAAGAAACCCTCCACCCTGCATAGGTATTGTTGGGGTTCGTCATGCTGACTTGCATGAAACTGTAGAATGCATAAAAAGCAAAAATTCACAGGTCTGGGATATTTAACCACAAGAAACATCTGTCCTAATTCCTTTTTTGTAGCAGTCTGTGGGCCTCTGTTCTACATGGATACGGTGCAGGACATCTCACCATGACGAGGTTTGTGGTTTCATTTAAGTAAACGAGGTGCAATGAGGTGTTCAAACAAAATCAGGGCAGGCAGACCTCTTCCCCAACACATCTCCCTGTGCCAGCAGATCAGCAGTCCCAGGAGAACACCATCTTTGTACTATTTTAGGACTTCTGGGATGCAGAAAAGGGGGCTGGTGTGAAAACCTTGCCAGCAGCCCCACATGAAAAAAAGAGCTCAAGAGCTGCTGTTTGCCAGAGGAGGAAGTGACAACTAAAACTCAGCTTTTTGGGTCTCTTCTGAGCAGAGTACAGATTTCGAGAAATCTTTCCTGTGATCCTTCCTTCCTTCCAATATGTAATGAAAGAAAAAGGTCATATTCAGATTTCCACATGAAATATGCAGACTAGGGCTTCATATTTGGGGGGAAGCTGTAACACGTGCTACAGGAGCACAACTAATGTTGGCCCTTGTCAGTCCTTTGACCAACCAGAGTCCTGGTGCTGCAAACATACTGACAAACCACAGACTAATCAGCGCTTTTTTCTGTAGCACAGACCAACTGGCAGCACTGGTAACCATCAGTGGTTACTATCTCACTTAGCATACCAATGTCCAAAAATGATTAAGTAAAAATTAACATGTGAATATTTTAAGTAAAGAAGGAAACTCTAAAAAGGAAACTATTGCACAACTTCAAAAAGGTAATTACATCTGCCGCCACTGGAAATGCCATTTGTTGTGTATTTTACATGCATGTGAACATTATCCTCAAAATTACATATGTAGTTCCCTCAGTCCTTGACTGTACCTTCTTCCCCTCTTTCTTGGATTTTTATATTTTTATTTCTTCTTCTTTTTTTTTTTCTTAGTGCAAGAGAGTGCTCATGTAGTTTATCACTAGACAGCATGTCAAAAATAGTGGAATGATTAAAAAAAAGACTTTTGACTGTTCTCATCTGCTTAGTCTCAGTTTCATATACATGCTGTCAGCTTTGTCTTGTTCTCTCTTCTTACAAATTTCTTTTCTTTTCTGGCATTGTACCAATAAAATGATTCTGTTTAGTTTTGCAGGTGAAGTTGGTATGGCTTTTACAGAATCAAATTAATATTTTACAGGTGTGAAATTTGAGAGGAAGAAAAAAATTAATTTTACACAAAGATTACACTGTTGGCATTTATTATACGGTTTAATGTGATGTATAATGCATCCTCATAAATACATTGCCATTTCTAAGAGCAAGTAGACTTCTAAATCTCAATTGAAGTGATCCAAGATTGAGACTGTGTTTCAAAATAACTCACTGCTTTGAGATTTAAAGTACAAAAAGCAAGCAAAAGTCTTTTTTTCCACCACCTCGAACTTCCAATTAGAAGACTGCAAGCCAAATTTCCTTCCAAGTCTGTAAATAGTATGTCTTGCTGACGGCACACATTCAACTATTTATCCAACCCAAGGTGAGCCAGAGTACAGGACTAATCACACCACATCTGTCCTGTCTCTTGGATTTTTTTAAACTTCCATGACTCTTCATTTTGTAGCTCAAATTTCCTACCAAATATCCATGTGAGATAGAGAGTAATAAATTCTGTTTCAGTATGGAAGGCAGAGCCAGAGCAGTGCTGCAAGGAGATGCACTCGCTTGCTGGCTGCTGTGCTGGTTCTCGGTCACTGAAGTCAAACAGCAATAAAATGCTGGCAAGCTCCTAGACTTATTGAATTCAGTCCAATACAACTCCTTTTATATAGCATCTTTCATCAAGGAGATCACAAAAATGCTGCATAAGCAATGCCTAAGGAACTCCTTTTGATAAACAATAAAAGGCAAGTGCCTTTTCCACAACACATGCACAGAGAAACACATCATAGAAACTATGGAAGGAAGTAAGATTTCTAAAACTACTTCTCCATACAGGACATAAACACCAATTAACTTTCAGAGACAAGCTAGTAACTAGATCTACTTTTGCTTAGAGGTATGGGCCTGATCCTGATTCTGCAGAAATCCTGTGCCAGGTTGGGAACAGGCTTGAACCGCGGCTCAGTATGATGAGTGAGCACATGATCTGTTCTGAGGATGTGCTACAATTGAACATCTTGGAAGAATAGCTTCAAGCAATGACTTATGCCATTAATTTATTCAAATTTGGCTGATATTTGTCATTGGAAACTTTTGCAGACCTCTTCCTGGTGTTTATGGATTTGGGATTTGACACTACCCCTGCTCTTGTACTCCTGACATGGGCACACCATCTATCTATAATCTAGGCCATCCATCTACACCCTAGACACAGATATTTGATCCAAATATTTTACAGATATTTTAATTTGCAATGGCTCTTGAAATTCAAGGCCAAGAAGAAAACAAGCAAATAAGTCCAACCAGGCTAATGTTTCAGATTTAAATAGTCTAGAAGTGTGGAGAGCCAGACATGTGTTTTCAGGAAAGCCAAACAGCATGGAAAAATAATTGAAGAAATAAGCACCTTGTTCCCTATGCTGGCCATCTGCAACATCCAGGTGACACCTTGGTTTCCAGCACTGAGTTGGAAACTAACAGGCGGCGTAAGGAAGATGTCTGTGTTTTGAATACACTGTCTCTTTGGTGTGGAAAACTCATATTGAAAGGAAAAGACACCATGGAGGTTTATGTGAATTATCCCCAATTAATGTGAAAATAGGCACTTTGTCTACACCATTTATAGACATAGGGCATAAAATGGCTTCTATCTTCAGAGCACACCCGTTATAAGTGAAAAAAGTTTAGTGATCTAATTTTATACCTCATGAATCACATAAGGGTGCTTAACAGCCACTTATGCTTAAGGATTTTTATCCTTCCAGGACTGGCTTAAAGTCACGGGGGCATGACCCTGCCTCAGTGCAGCCAAGAGAATCTTTCAAGTCAAGGTTTCAGCCATTCTATAAGTAGCAGAAATAAATCCTAAACACACACCCCCACCCGATTTTAGAAAAGTAGATTCACAGCATAATTTTGGTTGCAAGGGTCTTTTGGAAATCATCTGATCCGAGCACACTTGGCAGTAGAGTTAACTGCTCAGAGACTCACCCAGATGAGTTTTGAATGTCTTCAGGGATGGAGATAGCCACGCTTCTCTGGGATCGTCTTCCAGTGCTTAACCACTTCACTGTTCACTTCCCCCCTTTATATCTACCTTAAGTGTCCCTCCTGCAACTTGTATATAATGAAGGCCTGTCTTTCTCTTCTCTATAGCTCCTCATTAGATGGTTGGAGACACCAATTCAATTTGCCTCTCAGGTCACTCCTCTCCACACAGTGCAAATACAGCTCCCTGGGGCTCTTCTTGAACACAATGTGCTTCAGCCCCTAAGGAGCATCTTAGCTCCAGTTTGTTGATAAATGTACAAAACAGTAGATAACCAAATAAAGAAGTACTAACTAGCAAATATTTTTGAAGATTATTAAATAAATGGGAAACAAACATAGAAAAATCAAAACAAACAAAAAGTATTTTGCTAAATTGCAACAGAATTGCAGCTTTGCCTCCTCTCACTGTCTTCTCTCCCCCCTTCCTTCTTAACATTTTTATAATAGAATTTTAAAAGGAGAAAAACTGAAAAAAGCAGTAAATCTTGAATGAAATACAAACAATTTGCTATTTGTCATGACAGTATTTTCAAACAAAAGAGTTGGCCAGCTCTGATCACTATCTAAGCATCAAGATTGAGCTAAAATTGTGCTCCTAATATATTTTCAACATCAATGGAAGTAATGGAATTAACTTCTTAATGTAAGCTCTTGGAAATCTCTAAAAAGACACTAAAAAAGATATTGTTTCAAGAGCGTTTCACTGATCCAGATGTTTCTCTCCTTCTCTCTGTTTTATTTTTCCCAGAGAAGACCTTGTAAAAGCTGAAACTGCCTAGTAAATATACAGACTTAATGAATTGGACAAGGAAAGATATAATTCTTAACATAACATGTTCACAAGCCAGATACATGTTTACTGTCCACAGAGATGATAGCAAAATATTCTCTATATACAAAACAGTCTCTGTTAGGACAGAATCTGTCTCCATAAACTGCCTCTAGCATACGGAAAACATTAATTTTTAAAACAATGCAGTACAAAAGTTTGCTAAATTAGGTAGTGATGCTGTATCATGGTTCCAATGCTAAGGATTATTTTTAGAGCCACACATCTGCAGGTTGGGAGGTAGAGTGGATGGAGTAAATACTGAAACAATTCGCTAAGCAGATAAGCATCACTGGAACGAGCTGTTATTTATATGGTGTCACTAGAAGACTTGGTATCTGGGATGCAGCAGTGGTATCTGCAGTGCCTGTGTTGCTGCTGTTGTGCTTAGACTGCACTCAGTGGATGATGGCAAGTTCATGAACCAGCTTTTTGACATGACAACTAGCTTCTCTGCTAAAAATGGCAGGAGGAGGAATGCCATTGGCCAACAAATAGGCTGCTGTGATTTTAGCACAGAGTGAGCCAGACCAGCGGTGCCCACTCAAAGTCCACAAATCCCACTCTTTAATTTGTGAGCAAATGGGTGGCACAAAGCCAGTTTTAAAAATAAGAAGCAAAGCTCTTTTTATAAACTTCCTTCCATTTCCCTACTGTGTCATGTCCCACACAGAGCTCAGCTTTGAAGCCATACAGAACCTGAACTTGGTGTCAATTGCCTGTTAGCCAAGTACTAATTGTAGGTGCAATCGCTCTGTGCCCTAACCAAACAAACCACAGCCACAGCCCCCTGGAAAGCCCATTTCCTATTGCCTAACTTAACAGAGCTGGCACTGGCTGCTGCTCCTCTCTCCACCCTGCTGCTGGAAGATGGTTTTAGCCCTAAATAGCCTACTGAGGTTGAACACAATACTTTTATGAGAAGCTGAAATGCTATCAAGTCACCTCAACCCTCAAATTCGTATTACATACTTGCTATTTGCAGACATGTTCCAGCTGAAAGCAAGCCTCTCCTCCACTCTCAGCCCCACTCTAAACCTCTGCCCCAAAACTGGAGATGGGCTTTGCTGCTAGGCATGATGACTGGGCAGCCTGAAGCGGGATCAAAAGGTACTTTGCTTTGGCCAGCTACAAAACACTGAGAGTGAAGGGATGGAAATGAGCCAAAGGAAAAGCGAACCTGCAGCGAGGCAGCCCTTGCTGCTGGGATGGAGACCTGAAGGCAAAAACCACTGGGACATGCAAGGGAGCTAGGGATCAAAGCCACAATCCCAGACCTGGACTCTCTCATCCTCAGGTGGCTGGTGAAGATGTGGTCCTGAGCTGGTGGGAATTACTTGTGATGAATGCATAGGGAGTCTCAAGTGTGCTGACTTATGGGGGGAAACTTGCCCAATTTCTCATGCTGCTGCTTGATGCTGGAAAACAACCACGTCAATCCCCCAATTCCATGCACCTTTTAAAAAAATTAAACATTCATCTAAAACAGATCTCTTCTGAAAAAAGAAAACTGCACAGTCACTATATGTGACCTTGCCAGGATTATGCTGTTCGGGAAGACAGCATAAACTTTATTCTCAATTTACCTATTAAGAAATAAATATTTCACATAATGAAACAGAACATATCAATTTCAGGCTTTTGGCCCACTATGTAATGTTATTTTAATTGTTTTCTTTTTTAAAGGAAATAAATATTTGAAGTTGCAAAGAAATTCTTTGAGAAGTTGGAAATAGATCCAGTATTCTTGTGGTTTGAACTGTGGGGTGTGCCCCTAAGGCATCGCTGTTCTGTCCTTCAGAAGTAGGTGCATGTCCTCAGTGGGGAAATACCTGAGAAATTTCTCATTACGTGCATTTGTAGAGCACTTGGGGATGAAGGTATTTCACGTCTAGAAGCTATTACCAACAAGTAAGTGGCAGGTTTATGGACAGTCATGTGGCCCACACAAAGGGTAATTTATAACTTTTGCATTACAGTGCATTTTGTCTCAGGTAATTGCTTAGTTTGGGGCTATTTTACTTCATCTAAAAAGAGAGTTTCCATTGCTCTTTGGTGCTCATTTTCCCCCTACAATTTGCCTAATTTTACTGTTCGATTGAGGCCTTTGCAAAATAACAAGTAATGCTTCTATCTGCTAGAGAGACCTTTTTTTTCCTCCTTCATTCTTGCCTCTTGGCTTGCAGTTTTGTGTGACTACCCTTGTATTCATTATGTATTACAGATGAAACAGGGTTGCATTTTCAGAGACTAGTGCCTACACGCACACACATCAAATTTATGTTACCACACCAGTTCCTAAAACCCATGCAGACTGGGGATGACTGCTGGAGCTGGTAGAACAGCTCTGATTACAAGCAGTAATTCAGAGCTGTGATCACTGGAGTGACTCTGGAGTTAGAAGCATCCAAATGGGCTTGAAGTTTAGACTCAGAAGCAAAAAGAAAAAAAAAGTGAAGCTGAAGGGAGATCAGAATCAGTGATACTGACCAATTTACCCAGAAGGTGGTATAGAGTATAAAAATGTAGTGCTGTTGCCTAGGGCTAACATCATTTCTTGAAGGCATGCATGGAAGATTATTGGCTTCAGACCTCTCCAGCCTGCCTTTTCAGGCAATCTGTATGATCTCGGCTTTACAGAATGAGATGTTTTCCTTATGTCAGATGCTGTTTGTCTTTATAAATGCCCCCTGGTTTTCATCATTTCATCAGGTTTTCCTTCCCTGCAGATCACCCTGGACAGCCATGCTGTGCACCAGCCCAGTCATGGCATTCAGTGATTTCATCTGCCTCTGCAAGGACTTTTCAATTTACTTGCAAACATTTATTTTTTCTGCTGATCAGGTTTTGCTCTGCCTGCCTTATTTTCACAAGCCACAATGAAGTCAAATATCCTTCAGAGTCTCAGTTCCAAGACGTGCTTGCTGCTGGCCATATGCACGTTTGCTAGTGGAAACCCAGCTCTCCTCATCATTCTGCAATGGGCTTTCAGCATTTCATTTACAATGTCACTTTTTTTGTACACTAATTTTAGTGCCCCTGCAGAAACCCTTTCTGAACAGCTCAGACTGTTTCTTGACCACATTCAGTGCCATGTTTCTTGTTCTCCTTTTACCTTTAGCACAACTAAGGTATTAGAGGATAAATTTACTGTAATGTCTGCTGATACCTAGGAAATAAAGGGAAGGCTGGATCCTCAGGGAGGGGCCTGAACCTGCCTGCACAGCCCTCACTAGGACTGCACCATGAACTTGACAAATTTGGTGTTGTTAACACAAAAATTAAACAACTATTACATTACATACATTCACCTCTGCTACTGTTTTGTTCTCTATACAGAAATTTTATAGCATTGTCATGTCACAGCACTCGTGGCTGAGGGATCATTTTCCTCCAGGATGTCTTCACAGACACAAGGGACATCTTCTTGTGCCAGGTGAGCAATCTGGATCATTTGTAAAGGGAAGACCTCTTGCCTTCAGTGAGATGAATCTTGAGAGTGCACTGCAATGGGCTGCCAAATGGTCTCATCTGCCTCAGCCACGGCAACTACATCACTACCTTGGCGTCATCTATTCTTTTAAAAATCACTAGTTTTGAGATTATTTATGGGAGAAGTATCAACTGAATGTGATGTACCTTGGGCTCTTAAAATTTTTTTGTCCAAGTAAAATGAGTAACAACACTATGAGCTTTTGCAGCAGAGAAGTTACAGCTGTGGCCTTGGCCAGTGGCAGGACAGGGTCCTATCCCTTGCGGGAAGCATTGATCAGCAACAGCAGATGCCACCCTGATCAGCTGCCCAGGATGAATGACAACCCTGATCATTGGCAAGAGTTGCCACCTTCACCTAAAACTAACAACTTGAGAAAGTTTGGGTGATTTCTTCGTATTGACTTAAATGGTCCTCTAGTGTGCTTCACGCTACAACCAACGTTGCTAAAGTCCCAGATATTTTCAACTTGATGCTGTACTTAAACAAGTATAATTTGGAGTGACTGCTAAGGAGGCCTAGACGACAAAGGAGTAGTGCATTTTTTTCTGACTAGCTTGTCAAGACTGGTGAGACTGTGAGTGGCAGTCACTTTGGCTCTCCTTGAGTTTATTTTAGCTCTCCCTGTAGAATGGATATTGTCTCCAGAAAGTCATGTCACTGGTAACCAGATTGTACATTCAAGGCATCAGTCCATGTTAGCCTTTAGAAACAACGATAAATCTGCATGCGAGGCTAAATCAGTATCAGCAAAGAGTAGATTAGCATTGCAAGCTTCATACCTCTTTCCCTCTCAGAACATACGTTTTGTGTTAAGTGGGACTGCTTTTACATTCCTGCCAACTGATTTACATGTAATATCTGTGTGTTGTCTTTCAGCCTTCTCCACAGTTCACACTAATAAACTTTTGTGGAGGTAATCTTTCATACAGAATAAAAAAGCTATATTTGTCTTTCCTATTCTGCTCACAAGTAGGTTTTTATTCCCAAAAGATGCCAAGGAAGAACACCCAACATTTTTATAGCCTGAGATATCAATCTGATTCTACAAAGTTGTTTTAAAGTGCTATATTATATCTGGCAGATTCCACTATATTTGGAATAAAGGTTTGGCAGGCAGTGGAGAGCAGAATCTCCCAAACCCATGCGTGGAAACTCCAAACTGAAAGGAGAATCATACACATTCCTTGAGAAATTTAACCTCTTAGTTTGCATGCTATTCCCCCACTTTCCTACCTAACGAAGTGATTGTTCATCGCTGTTATAACCCAATGGGCATAGTTTGTATTATAATCTCATCTTCTGCATTATTTACATTCCCAAACGTGGAATCTCAGCCATATGTCTGACTTATCTCCAAGGCACTGACTTTGAGCATATGGTCTTTATTTAAGGGAATCACAATACTAACAGAAATCCAATACGTATTATCTATCACAACTGCAGAGTAAGTCAGAATAAATTTATCTTGATCTTTTTATTGTTGCCCACACAGACACTTCTGTGGATGAATAATAATCAGTTATAAAATATTTCAATAATAAAATAGAAATGAAAGGTAAGGTAGGATGTTAGGCAGAGTACTTCATTACAGGTGAAGTCTGCAGATTGCATTATGAGCATAAGAAAAACGTGCAGCCATGAGTAACATGGAGATATTGAAGCAATTTGCATTATAGTTTTGCTGAGAAAACTCAGTGCCAGGGCACTAAGTCATCCCATGCCCACATTTCTGTTCATTCTTTGAATGACCTAGAAAAATCCACAGCATTGGTGCTCAGCAGTAATAAACATCATCATATACAACAGTGAGGTCCATAATCTGAAAACACCACTACTCTCTCCTGCTTGTATGCAGAGCTTGTGGTTTCCTCTGGAAAATCATGTAGTGTTTTCTGGCACCTCCCCTCCACCCCCTTCCTTGAAATAAAAAGTACACCTTCATTTAGAAATGTGTCATATTACATGTTTTTCCCTGACTTGAATTTCTGTGCCTTTCCACACATCTAATTAGTACTGGTACTAGTAGTAATAATATGCTTTCACTTCCATGATGTTAACCACTGGAGCTGCAAATAGAAATTTAAATTCAACACAAAGAGATCTTCAAGAAAATTGATAGTTCCTTGCTTAGATTTCTTAGAACTCTCACTTAAATAATTCTTTAGATTTACCATCAAATACATTTTTAAACCACAACTATGACAAGGCATGGAAGGCACATACACATGGACCAGGACAGCTCCCCACATTAGCACAGTGTGTGAGTGCAGGATAATCGATCCCACCACTTCTTTTGTGATGAATATACGATTTTCTGCTAAGTACCTGAATCTTGTCTCCAATTCACTCTGTTAGTGTGCACATCAAGGGGCCTGATTGAGCACAGGTCACTCTGTACTCAGCACAGAAGGGCAGATAGTTCCAGAGAGCAGCTCAGCCTGGCAACAGCATGACAAATCTCCTAACTCCAGAGCCTTGGTTAAGTGATAAAGGTTGGTAGGGAAAACCTGGGCTTTAATGCCCCATGTCCAGCAGGTTTATCTGATTTTTTTAAAAAACTTTTCCACAGCTTCGCTGCTGTGGGTCGTGGCAAAAGGGGAAAAACCCAAAGTTGCCTCCTTGCTCACCCTGCTGATAGTCTCCAGGCACAACCCACAGCCATCCTCCTACGATGGGGTGGGCAGACCCTGTGGAGATGCTTCCTCGAGGAGACAACCCCAGCACCCCCATGCATCACCTTGAGTGGGAGGTGGGGTGCGTGCCTGTAGTTTGACAGCCAAGCGTTGTGAACTGAGAGCTCCTAGAGAGAGGGGGTGGCCTTCAGGGAGCGCTTAGGAGAACTCTGTTTGCAGAGCTGCAGACAAGGGCAGCCACCCCCTCAGTTCTATAGCTCTAGTGACCCTCTCTGCGGATTAAGCTGTTTTGTAAGGCAGGGAGATGTTGCAATATTTAAAATTCACTGCATTTGGAGTGCTCAGGAAACCCTTCCAGAAACAGAACTAGAAAAAAAATCCCAGACTACAATCATGTAATTAAATGATGAATCATAACGGAGAACCACAGAAGTCCAGTGAAAAGTATGCTGGCATGTGGTTAGCACTGGCTTTTCTTAATTTGTGAGTGCTAAACACTTTGTATGTTCACAAGGTCACTCTTGTGTGCAACAGTGATGTTATTGGTCACTGTTTCCAACATACCAATTCCATTTCAGCACTCCTCGAAGCTGTCAGAGATTATGTCTGTCCCCTTGTACTTTTCCAGTTAATGGCCAACCTCTGCTTTATCTGCCAGAGTGTTTTAACGGATGCAGTCCTGAAGAAGGTGCAGTCAGAGCATCACAATGTGACACAATGGACTGCCAAAGCATCTGAGTGCCAGCCCAGGGAGAACTGCTGGATGTCTAAGGTTGGACAACTGTAAAACACAGACTGGGGGGAAAAATTAAGGGAATGGGCACTCCAGCCTCTAGGTCCATATCTTTCCTAGCCCAGTGTACAGTTCCTGCATCAGTATCATAGTCCCTGACTTAATCCCTTTGAGGAATCAGCTGAGGATGCCTCACCACTGAGTGTGGACCCTGACTTGCCCAATGGTCCTCCAGCAGCTTGTGCCAGAAAGCTCCAACCACTCCCCATGTTCATTACCTGGTGGCATAAATCCTGTTCTCAGTGGCACGCAACTTGAACCTTTGAATTTTAATTAATTATACCATGTGAGCAGTGTTCAAAGATGTCCAAGGCAGTGCTAGCGTGGGCCTAGCAGTGAGGTGGTTGCCTGCACCCATAGTTTTGCCTAGGCATTGTTCTGTGTTGATATATTCTCCTGTCCTGTGATTCTAGGGATAAAACATGAATAATTAGACTTTTATTGCCTCCTCAGATGTCACCAGAATTGCACTGAAGTAGCCACTGTGATCAGTTCTCATCAGGGAATGATCTTGCAAGTAAATGCTGCTGGGGACTGATAAAAGTGACAGATGATTGTACTTAAGGAGCAAGCTCAGTAGCTTTAGATCATCGTCTTTTACCTGCATGATGTAAAACTATCACGGAGACCAACAGAAGCTTCCTGGCTTTGAATGCATCCACACAACTGTCGAGGTGCTACCTAGTCCCACCACAACAGTCCTCTACAGAAGGATGGGCAGGACCTGCTCAACCTTCTACAAGCAATGGAACAGTTATGAGAACATGTAAGATCTTATAAAAATGATAAATTCATTTTCTACAGATAAAGTTCAGTAAGCTTAACACTGCTACTTACAAAAACACCAACTGCACAGTTTCTGACTGGGATTTAGCTGTTGTGTTTTGACAGTGATGGCAAAGAATAGCAAAATGGTCAAGACAGTTCTTGTTAGAGCTGGGCAGTAAATTACATGCTTTACTCCATACACAAAGAAATGTTTATCATCTGTTGCCAAAAACCACAGTGCCCTGGTGTTTCCTTGGGCTTGCTTTTCATTTCCACAGTCACTGAAGAGGCCGTTATCCTTGGGAAGTCTCATTTAGAATAAACAGTTCTTTATGTTCATTATTATAATTCCTAAAGAAATGGCTGGAGGTAGCTAATTAGCAATTAAGCATGACTGATCAGGCAGCCTGGAAGCGCCAGTCTGGATGCAGCTGATCTGCAAGTGCATCTTCCAGGCTGAAGAACCATAGCAAACCTTGTGACTCTTCCTCCAGCCTTGAGGACACTCAGGCTTTGAGCTAGGGAATTTCTTTTTTTTGATGTGACAAACAGTTCACTGGAAGGAGAGAATAACAAACCTAACAAAAGTACTGTTTCATGAAATGGCTAATTTTAAGGAAAAAAAAAAGTAAGAACCTGAGGGCCAAAGTGCTTCAGTTCCTCACTGAGATGCAGTGTTTACACGTCAAAATTGACCAACTGCTTCTCAAAGGCAAAAAGGAGACTCCCAACTGCCAAACTCAGTGTTTTGGAAGAAGTCTAAATTGCATTACTTGATTAGTTTTCCATTTCAGCCTTTGAACCTCAGTTAGTCCTTTCTTACATCTCATCCCTGTGATGATGGTACAGCTAGCTGTCCTCAGTGAGCTCAAAGCAGGTCACCACCACCACGCAGCCAGAAGCATAGTGATTCTCACAGTCTGCCCAGCTCCACAGGCCATGAGCTCTGGCACAAGACTGCAGCTGAGCCTTAGCCTCAGCTACCAGGGCTGGAGACTTGCACCCACCATCACCCAGCTCATCTCTCTCCTCTCAATACAGCAGGAGGCCTGGGACCAGAGGCTGTGGTCCATCATTCAACCAGTGAGGGGAAAACAGGTCTGATAAGGAACACACCTCAGAGCTGACTTGTTTCAAAGCCAAGCAAGACATAGCATTTTTCCAGTGATGTAGTTACACACTTTGCCAGTGGCACAAATTTCTGATTCAGCTTAATGCCTTCAACCTAGATTTAGCTCAGCTCCTACTAATAGGGATTAATCTCCTCTCATCAACATTGCTTATTAAAAGATCACAGTAATCCCTCTGTAGGTTCAACGTCTACAAGTTAAAAATGTCTTAATGTACTCAAAGCAATGGCAAATTAGAAAAAAATAATACTCACACTGTGGCCTATCTGTAAGCTAGAGGCTGGATTTTGTTCTGCTGGTTTTAGTACCTAAAATAGCTGTTTGCTAAAATACAACTTGATCGCTGTCTGATGTTTTGTAACAGACACAGAGATTGTCTCACTTTTGAAATGTCTAAGGTTTCAAAGTCCCACAAAGACAATCTTCCAATTCCCACTGGCCAGCAGGAAATACTTGTAGCCCATGAGTGTGAATCAAAATAGTGCACTTTTATCAAATCTCATTCAAGTTATTTTTTCCATTACCAATTTCTACCCCCAAGTCATTATTTACTTATACATTCTTTGCTACTTAGAAACACAGGAGGGGAGAACAAATGCATCAGCCAGCAATGCACTGAGGATCATCTCTGGAAACGCTAATGGCTTCTCGTTCAACAAACTTATTTTGATGTAGGCATGTCTAGTTCAGAGAAGGAAGCTGAGAGAACAGCATTATTTCATATGAAAACATATAGAGGTGGCCAAAATCATAACACAATGGGATCATCAATGCCGTTAAAAACAGAACCATCACTGTAGCGTTGGACTGCACGCTATACATGATGCCCTAGGGACCAGTCTGCCCTGGGCTCAGCAGGATGTTCAAATAGTTAAGCGTTTTAAATAGGAATTGCATCCAGACTTCCCCCGTGTCCGCAGAGGTTGGGTTAGCCAACGTGCATTGGATGCAGAAGGAGAGATTTTCAACTCCATCAAGCAGAGCACGTGCTGGATGGTCCTGCCTGCCTTCCCCACCTCAGCCTGCTTGGATTTGTCCCTGCAGGCCAGCAGGTGGAAAGAAAACTGAGGAAATAAGGCCTGGCATGGATTCTCACTGAAAGAGGGGAGATAATAAAAAAGCAACATTTAGTTTTCCTGTTGAATTGAAAGCAGGGGAGCACATTCAGTATGAGCTGAAAAGGCAAGTCTTGATCTGTATGGAAATTGAGTATCTCCTTCTTCATAACCACACAAGGGAACTGGAAGGCATTAATCCATTTTTTTTCTGCTCCAGCATTCACAATGGATGTAAAAAAGGATGGCACAGCCTTCCAAAATCAGGACAGCAATGAGGCAGCCCAGCAGTTCAGGTTTCACTACAGAGCTGCTACCTTGTCACAGTGATCCATTTCCCCTGCCACTGATGTGTTTGGAGCCAGCAGTCCCACTCTCAGCCAGCACAGATGGCTGTCTTACAAGGATGCCCAAAGAACTGGGCAGGGCCTATGAACTCCTTCCTTGTCCCTCTGCTGAATGCTTGCATTGTACAGGAACGCCATGCTCCAGCAACTGATTCTGCTGTGGTCCACGTCCATGTTACGGAGTTGAGCGGTCTATAACCCACCAACATGTGAGTAGGAGAAGTAGAATACCAGGATCTACAGCTCTGGGACTAAGTCCCTGAAGACAGCTCTAGATCTGAAATGAATTGCATCCCCAGCTCCCAAGAAGCTTGTGAGAGGGACACTTGTACAGGCACTCTCTGGAGGAGAACTTCAGAGGTAAAAAGTCTGGAGAAAGGAAAAGGGATATTCAAAAGCATGGAACACTACTGGAAAGGAAACTTGCAAACAACACAAGTTCTTTTCAGTGGAAAGAAAAAAGGGGCAACAAAAGGAAGGTGGAGCAGAGGATTGAAACTGAAGAACGGGGGGAAGCAGGCAGATAAGGAGGAGTGCTGTGCTGTGTCTCCCCTTGTCAAATTCAGAGAAGACCCAAAGAAACAATGAGACAGCAGACTTAAATAAACCAGATAACAAGTACTTTTTCACGCAACACTAACTGCAATATTTAGGGTGAGGTAGAGGTTAAAGGATTAAGGATGTTCACACAGGACTCAGACAAATTCATGAAGACTAGCTCTGGGTAAGCACCACAGGCAAAAAGCCTGTCTGTCCCCATTGGCACAGGCAGGTGTAGGAATGCTGCAGACTGCAGACAGGAGTTAGGCACAGTATAAGTCCTCCCAGTAGTGCTTTTGTGCTGCCATCTGCCAGCTTTTTATCTAAACTTGCACTAAGACATCCACTGACGTGCTATCTTAGCCCCTTAGAAACTCTATCAGCCAAGTGCTGGTGGCCCTAAGCTGCACAGTCTGCTTTGATTTACTTTGAAGCTCCTGCTGCAAATGGGAATGTTGAGCAAGAGCAGCTTCATCTCAGCCTGGCCAGCTACTTGCACTAGTTTGAAGGCAAGATAAAGCAGCCCCCAAGTGTTATGACAAGAACTCTTTTAGCAAAAATTAAGCAGAGAGACTCTGTTTACAAGAACCGCTTGTAAATGGAAACCAAGACCCAAATCTGAAAGGAAAACCACATGGCTGTAATCTCTTCCCTGTGAAAGGAGTAGTAATTCCAATGTCACCCAACATGCTAAATGGTCTCTTCTAACCAAATGAGGATTACAACTGCATTCCTAGATCATATTGACCTGGAGAGCAGTCTGAAGTATGGGGAGGGGAAAATGCCTCCCCGCTTACTGCAGTACATGTCCCTGGCACAGCCAGACAAAAGGTTATGTATCAGCTCAGTTAGTTTACAGAACAACGCAAATTATTTTCCTGGAATGAAGCATTGATGTGAACATTTCCAGTGTGAATGGATACCAGCCTGCTTCTCCTGCTTCATAGTCAACAGGAAATGTGTCAAGTATGCAATGAGATTCACTGCAATTCATAATTCAGCCTATAGATGCAACATAAATGTGGCTAGGGTACTGTTGAAGTATTTATTTTGCCTGCAGATGTTTCATGGAAAGACTGGACTTTGGCTTGTAATTGATCCCAGCTGAATGGTGGGCTATGTTTGGATTTCTCTGAATAATTGTGCAAAATAGGGCTCACAGTGGACCAGTATGTGCCTATGTAGCTGCATATGGACAGACAGATACATGAAATGGCACTTCTAAGAGCAATAAGCCTTTATACCAGGGTTTTTAATGCCTTCAAGCTGCAGCAAGAAGATTTCACCCAGGGACTTCTGTACCTCCATTCCAGCCACTGGAGTGTGAACAGACTACAGGGCTGTCTTAATCCTAAACATTGTCCACCTCTGGAATGGCACCCATAGAAATGCAGGGCTGGCAGAAAGCCTAAAAACCAGCCAGTGGGGGCAACGCAACTGTCAAAAAATTATGGGGTACTGGCTTTGCTAGTACTGCATAATGTCAGCAGGGAATAAGAGACAGCATCAAAAAACCAAGACAAAAACTGAAGTCCCAGTTAGAGGGTGGTGCCCAGCAGTTCTCAAAGGGAGGCAGTAGTGTGTACTAACACGGATCATTAGGTCAGCAGTATAGATGAATGTGTAAGAAATGACGCAAGTCCTTATTCTCCTTGAGAACACGGTTAAGCACGATCACAGCCCTGCAACGTGATTCTCACGGGTTTCCACAAGGTGGGCATGATGAAAACGCTCACTGCAAAGCAATCACATCATCAGGGACCTCCCATACTCCAGATCACTGCACACAAAAAAAGTAGGTGCTCGCATGAAGTCTTTGCCCTCAAACACAGCCATCCTCTCTTGATACCCACAGTGACCAGTCTCAGTACTTGGGGAAACAAAATGGAACAGCAGGTCAGTAACCACACACTGCTGAGCCCTGTGACAGAGACAGGCAGCAGTGCATGCTATTCACAGCACTCTCTCTGACCAGTACTTTGTATGGTAAATACTCACATTAAAGTTCCTGAAAAAACACTGCAATACATGCTTGCCCAACCTTGAAATACAGTCAGCTCAGATCCCCAAACCACTGCTGTTTTTCTCAAATAATCTGCAACTGTCAGCTTTCTCTTGAGAACACAACACACTGCAAATTCCAAGAAAACTGCTGATATTTTTAGCAGCATCATGCTCAGAAACCAAAATCAAGGAATGATTCTTAAAGCGTCACCAGAAAGCAAATAATTCTAACAGCAGATGAACTGATGGCTGTACTGCACCCTTTTCTAGCTGAGCTCTGGTTATGCCTCAATATAATTCTGCTAATTTAGCAGAGGTATGTGGCAAGCTTTCCCTAGATCATAAGTTCAGCAGTCATTTTTCAAGAGCTGAAATTTCACTGGTGGCCCTTGGTCACTATGCTAACCATCATGACAGGCTGGCTTGTTGCAGAAGGGAGTTGTTTTTCTAGTCAATTATGCCGTTATTTCCAACAACATGCTTTACATGACAGGATATAAATCTTGGCAGGCCTCTCCTGAGCACACTCTGCCCCACATAAATATTGGCAGTGGAGAACCATTTAACAGAAGCATTGGACCCAAAAGTCGAACAGGGCTGCATCGTGGGAGAACATTGGTGAGAAGCACGGCCCTGCAATAGTATGACAGCCAAAGAAAACAAGGCTGCTCTGGGGCTGTCCTTCGTGCAGATGAAAAAACAGATAAAAAATGTTAACTCCACAGGTAGCAGCCATGCTATGACTAGCACATTTCTAATTCCAGGTGTGCTTATTACTTCTCTTCTTCCAAGAGTTTAGAGCATCACCCTATCAGACTGCAGGGGATACAGTGACATCCACAACACGATGTACACTTGAAGTGCTGCACGAGACAGAGAGAGGAACATTGGTATTTTTCCTCAAAACTGAAAATATATCACAAGATTGTGTTATTTTCGCTGAGATATGAAAGTAAAGCTCAGACAGGGGCAGGACAAATAAGACAGGATTGATGTGCAGGAGGAAAGAGGAAGGTAGGAGCACTGCCAGTCATTGACAGGTTCGTAAGCAAGCATCTGCTTCACTGCTAAATCTATGTGACAAAATTAGTGTCAGAAAGGAGGTGGGAAGAGCCCACGAAAAATAACCATGTCTAGGACAATGAACAGATGATAAAGATTCCAGAAGTAACCAGATAATGTGTTCACTGAGCTCAAACAATCCATTCACTTTTCAGTTACATGATCTGCATGGTGTTTATAGACTTCTCTGTAGCGTTTGACTGGAGAACTGTGGTTTTGAGTTTTTGAAGAAAGCATTTCACCTTCTGCAATAAACTCTTGACCAAGGCAAGCACACAGGGATGCAAATGAATCACTGGAAGTGGTCTTACTGATGGGCTAAGAAAACACTCCAAAACCACATGTCAGCTAAGGACAGATTCATGTGCAGCATGTCCTTTTCTTTGCTACAGAGATTTTGGAAGTATTACTGCTATGAGAGATAAGGAAAATTTACTAGCATGCATATATTTCCAACAACATGCCTACATTTCCAAAGAGCATTTTATAGGATTCATGTTGGAGATCAGCAACTGAAGCCAAGAGGAAAGATTACAGGATTAAAAAGAGTGCATTGAGTGAAAGAAAGACAATACATAACCACTCAGTCAGAATCAGGATTTTACCAGTGGGAAAAGAAAGATGAATGAGTTGTCCAAGAGCTGTTTTCTAACAACTACGCATTTCTTTTCATACAATTAATTTAATATAGTGAACTAGAAACTCACTCATCTAGATGCACAAAAAAATAAGCAGTTTCTGTGAAGTCAGTGGACAGTTTCCTCTTTTATTTGCCAGGTAGGGAGCTGAAACACAGGGAGACAAGGATAAAAGGATGATCACTTACTGTGGAGCAATTTATGAAAACAAAAGGCTGAGTTTCCAGAGGTTTTGCACCATTCTGTGTTTGAAGCCTGGTTCTCACTGACTCTGGATGCAGCTGTGAGTGCTCACTACTACTGTAAATGCAAACCAAAGTCTGTAGCCAGGTGTCACCTGAGAAAAGTGCTCAAAACATTTTTGCTACACCAGAAAGAACTGGAAGGTGTGCCCCAGCTCTCACAAACCTTCCTGTTCTTTCTGCAGCTCTTGCTCCATTTTTACATGTCCTCCAGCACTCCCAGAGGCAAATGATCATACAGCTAGAAATCTCTCAATCTTGTCCTCAAGAGGAGAGGAAGGGATACAAGAATGAAGACCAGGATGCTGGGGTGGCAGAGAAAAGAGGATTTCATCTTCCACCCCACTTTCTCACCAGGACAGAAACTGCTCCTCAGGATGCTGGCTGGGGGCAGAGATTTCTTGGCATGCTCTGATACACCCCCCACCTCCATGACGGGCATTTCTGTGCAGTCATCATGTGTGGGGACAGCAGCGCTGAGTACCCCTTGGTGCACTGTGGAGGATAACAGGGTGCCTTTCTCTCCTCTTCTTCCTCACACATTTGCAAGCAGAGGACTGCCAGGCCTTGCTCCCCATTTCCTTTCTTTTCATGCTGTTGCACATGGGGGAACCATAAGCCATGGGACAGCAACTTCTCACGTCAGTGGTGTGTTTTGTAAGGCAACAGCTGACTATGTTTTTCTTCTTACTTTTAAACCTCAATAAAATACCCACCACCCCAAAGTGAATTTAAATATGGTCCTGCTTTGAAGCCCAGCAGTTGACTCTGTGCTAGAATATTATTTAATTTCATACTTCTTGACTCTTTGGCAGAGACAAAATGCCAGATATACTATAAAGTTTCTCTGTAGTTTTTCTTTTAAACACATTGCAGCAATACTAAGTAAACCCAGAGATTCTAATGAACTCTGTTTTAAATGCAAAACATGTTTTGTAGCACTTAAAAATCAGTCAAACTGCCAGAGATTGCTAAAATAGCTAGAACGAATTCCCTGCCATTTTCTACATGTGAAGGTCAAGCCTGGGAGATGAGCAGCATTCTGAGTTTTCAGACTGGCTCCATCTGTTATACATAAAGTTTGGTTTTGGCAGTGAAAATACTAGAGCAGGGGGAACCCAGGTCTTTTTGTCTATGTTTACTAACTGCAGGGAGCCAAGTGTCCCAAGCCCCAGTAGGGTGGAGGTGACATGCTGGTGCTCACCCACCTCTAGAGGCCTAAACAGAGCTTATCAGAAACCTGTGTTTTCATTGCAAAACCCCTGCTCCAACACAACAAGAGATACAATGAGTGTTAACACCTTTTATTTTTTTCTTCAAAGCTTTTACGTCAGCTTTTGCCTTGCCTGCCCCACTGCCCATGACTATGCTGCTGTAGGACGCATAGCTCCACCTGTGGCACCACTCGTGAAGTTGTCCTCTGCACCCATAAATGAGAAATGGTGGTAGCAAAGGGCTGAGGTTGTTTGCACCTCTGGAGGCTGAAGCTGCTGACCACAGCTGTACCCTGTCTGCAGACAGTGATAAAGAGGGAGTCATGTTTTTAATACAAGAACGTGAAAAGACCTTGTATCAGCAAGGACGCAAGAGAGGGAACTGAACAACAACTCCCTCCCCGGCATTCCTCCTAAGTGATGATTAATGAATGCAAACCATCAACTACATGCCGTAATTGAGGATGACACGCCAGCAGGATAGGGTGTTTGTGTAAGGAATGAGGCAGCCAACAGCCACTGCACAGAAGAAGAGCAAAGGGGAACCCTGGGCTGTCTGGAAGGTGGGAGCAATTGCCCACCCCTCGAATGCTCAGCATTCTCTGTGCAGCTGGGCTGCCCACCTTGGCTTGGTTTAGATTACTACCATAGAAATGCCTTTCATCTTCACTTCTACTTTACTTTCTGATTCAAAGGGTTAGGTCACCCTTTAGTACTGGAGGTATTTTTCTCCTGCTATCCTTTATCAATCAAAGCCAAAACACTGATGTAACAGATGAACCAACCCCATCCAGAGAAGCTGCAGAGTGCCGGCAGCAGACAGGATCTAAGGGGCAAAAATACACCTTGCAATGCCCTAGTGAGGCTGGAAAGCCACTGCCTATATGGGGTAAAGCTACACTGCAGGCATTCTTCTGCACTAAGTCACAAATTGGGACTGGCAGCGACAGCCTGCATTACTAACTAAGCAAAAACCAAAACCAATCCAATGAAGTGAACAATGTTATTGCATCTTAGAATTGTGCTTGTGGTAAAATGGAAACCTTTGCAAGAAACACGAAAGTCTGCTGGAGGAGAGGAGTAGAAGGAGGACTATTAAAATGGAAGCCAGATCTGAGTTTCTTGTCAGACTCAGCTATTTGCTGTGAATAATAAGTGTTTACCACAAAGAGAAAAGAAAGTTTGTTCATTGGCTGGGATTTTTCCAGAACCTGCACAACGTCTAAAATCCTACAGGCTTTCTTATCCCAATGAAAAGTCATTATTCTAAAGAATATTCTTCAACAAACCCTTAGGGGACAAATTACGATACTTCTCTGAAAACACACTGTTCTTTTCCCCTCACAAAAAAATGTTCCTGTGCTTGTTTCCAGGAGGTAGGCAGGCAAGCACCACAACTAGCAGGAAGGCTTTTTGGTAATCCATTTAACATCACGTGCTCCATAGCAGCTTTCTTGTACCGTTCACAATAGAGCTACTTCAATTTTGTAAAATCCAGCAAAATCAGTCAGAAGCCACAGATAGCAGATCCTTGTGGAAATCCCCTGCAAAGCTACTTTACCATCCAGGCTGAAGCATTACGGGCACTAAAGAGACGTGTATGCACATTAATCTGTGTTTGTCGTTATAAATGTTCCTATAAATACTGGGGAAAATTAGCCACAAAATTTGGTTTTACGTATTCAGGAAATAGGACTAGTACACAACAAAACAACTGTTTTAAACAGGATGCAATAAGGTTTTCATGTAGGATATTTATGTTGTTGCGATGTTGTATAAATAACAGAGGAATAGTAAATAGAAAAGGATTGGACTTCTGGTGAACACACAGACTGTTTCAATCAAGTCAGAGGTTGCCAAGAATGTTACTTTCTCGTCCTGCTGTAGCTGCCAGCCATTCAGAGTTTCATATACACCTCAAAGACTAAGAAGTGTGTTATAGGCTAGTGATGCCATGTATGATCTTTGCTTTCAAAGACAGTAGGGTGCGTTTTTTATCTTTCCCTGTCTCATCTGAAAAACTCTTGATGTGGGTGTCAGAACCACAGTTGCTTCCAAACATGTAGTATCACCTGGAGTACTGTGTCCAGTTCTGGAATCCTCAACATAAGAAGGATATGGAACTGTTGGTATGGGTCTAGAGCAGGGCTACAAAGATGATCAGGGGGCTGAAGCACCTCCCAAACGAGGACAGGCTAAGAGAGTTGAAGTCGTTCAACCTGGAGAAGAGAAGGCTCTGAGGAGACATTAGAGCAGCCTTCCAGTACTTAAAGGGGGCATACAAGAAAGCTGGGGAGGGACTTTTTACAAGGATATGGAGTAATGGGGCAAGGGGGAATGGCTTTAAATGGAATGGGGAAAATTTATATTAGACATTAGGAAGAAATTCTTCACAAGCTGTCCAGGGAAGTTGTGAGTGTCCCATCCCAGGAGGTGTTCAAGACCAGGTTGGATGGGGCCTTGAGCAGCCTGGTCTGGTGGGAGATGTCCCTGCCCATGGCAGGGGGGTGGAACTAGATGATCTTTCAGGTTCATTTCAACCCAAACCACTCTATGATTCTATGATTCTATGATTCTATGATTCTATCACTAAAAAGGTGGTAGAAGTTCACATCTCATCAGGATTTTCAAGTCCTAATTAATGTCTCATTTGCTATGCAAGGATTAAAACAAAAAGGTAAATTCCACTGCTGTCTTTGGTGTAATTATGTTATTATCAGTGGAATTACAGCGGGGGAGGGGTTGCCCCTATTGCCTCTATATTATCAATACCAGACTTTTGAATGAACAGTACCGACTGGAAAAGTGCCGGTGTCAGTCCACACAGAGGGAAAAACCCAAACCAGAGTATTTTTGAAAAGCTGCATTCCACAGATTGAGTACTTTAAAATAGCTACAACAGGAGTTACTTTATTTACTTTTCCTTTCATTATGTAGAACAATAGTGTGTTTCAAGCTCCCAAGAAAATTATTAATAGCACTTCACTGATGCTGAGATCGTCGAGTATGCTGCGTGGGGCAGGCAGGGTGCATTCATAGGCTCCGGCCCTAGCTGCTTTACAGTGATACTGTGCAACTTGCTTTATTTCAAACTAGTCTCTCCTACCATTCTGCAGAGTCCTCCATAACCTCTATTACGTGATCCTCACAATACTGATGATTACTTGGTCATGTCATAGGAGGGATCACTGGCAATAACTGAGAGGATGAAGTTGCTTGAAGTATTTACTGCAACTGCGATCCACAAAGAAGTGAGACATTACACTATGCTATATTGTAAAACAAAATAACTCAGCTTTATTAATTTTCAAAGTAACCTTATTCTACTGTCCTATCTATGTATATGTGCATCCGCTGAAATGGTTAAACGATTAACTATGAACAACTTATGAGATGAATTTTGCCTTCACATTATCCCATTTAAACTACAGGATCTGAAAACAAAATCCCACTTTTTAAACTACCTCTCAGGAGCTCCCTGCTAAGTGTCTCTGACTTCAACAGGCCAGGTCAAAATCTCCTGGGAGACTCATCCAACAGTGGAAAATACTGTTTAACTGTAATGCAGGTGTTTTCTATGACTGCATCAATGTTGACAATATTTCAAAGGAAAAAATTCCAGGTAAAAAAAAGAAAAAAACATTTCCCATTTTAGGTCACAAAATATTTTGAAATTCTTATTTCATACCTTAATTTAGGAGAAAATATGTGCTAAGTATTGTTATTTCCTGTTTTCTGATGCATTTGTTTGTGAACTCTTTGGTATAATTAGTCTCTGTTCCTCACTTTTGGTGTACAACTATTCTGAAATCCCTTGAGTTTGCTCCCAACAGGATGAATGACAAGTCTCTCTCCAAGGCACTGAGAATGTGTGTCTGCTACCATTTGCAGCCATGCTCTGGAGGTTCCAGATATCTCAGACAATGTCAGTGGCAACAGTTATGAGATGAATTTATGCTTGAATACATGTTTTTTCAACTTAAAAATTAGTACCTTTCATTCTGCTTGGAAGAAGAAGTTGAATAAAGCAAGTATTTGTCTTCTGTCCAGAAACAAGCTGTTTTCCTGTGCTGCTTTTAATTTAGCCATGAGCTCGTCTACTGATATCAATGGAGAAACCATCCATGCATTCACCCACACCAATTTGGCCCATTTGTTTCTTTTGCATACACTGCAAATTACAGTGTCCTGTTTTCATGAGTTATTTTTGACCTCATGATGCTTCATTTACACCCCACAATCACCCATTTTTCACCATGTTCCTACTTCTGGTTTATTTTTCAAACCTGGCAGAACAGCTACACTGAATCATCAAAAAATGCTACTCATTACAGACATCAACTCAATAAACCTACAATACTGAAAACGTTTCAGTGTCAACAAAAGCTGGAAAGTTTCCAGCTTTTCAAACTTGCTCATGAAAGGACAATTTAATTTTGATAATTTCATATGAATCTAGTTCAGACTGCCCCAGGCTTTTGGATATAGTATGTAATATGAACAGATACCATGCCTTCAATTCGAGGCTTGCAGTTATTGTGGTCTGTGAACATATTTGTATTTTAAAAGCATTAAGCAGCTCAGTGCCACCAGCTGCTGGTGCAGTTCATCACTGAGTTTCTTCATCACTGAGTTTCTCCATCACTGCTGTGCATCTAACCATGTTCAGCTCCAAGCGCATCGCAGGGCAGCACATGTTTACTCTCCAAACAGCAGGCAGTGACTCACAGTGCAAACAAAGTAATTAATCCCTGGGTAAACAAACACAGAATCTGAATATTAGAAAGGGGACTCTGTAACTTAATAAAGGTATCTGGTAAGCTCTGCCATGATCTTGTTATAGCAGCAACTAGAAGCAGTTTAACTCTCAAAGCTGCACTAGTAAGTGCTTTGATCAGATGTTGGACGATCTCTTGCTTGAATAAGAAAAAACCAAAATTTTCAGTCCATGTTGGGAGGGGGTGGGGCAATGTCTTCATGACCCTTCTGAAAAAAACAGGAGTTCCAGGTGCCCCCAAACCTGTAACAAGTTCCCAGATTGCCCCTAGGAGAGACAGAGCTTGATGTCCTACAGCCAGAGTTGTTATATTGTTTTCTTCTAGTATTTACAAATCATAGCCTCCAGTCTGCATGGTAGAGATTTTACCTGCTATTTCCAAAAGGAGCATTCGAGTAAAAAAAAAAAAAAATCTCACATTTCCACAATTGTCATTCATAAAGATAATACAGCAGGTAAGGCAGAGCTAGTGTCTCCACATTCAGGATGCCCAGGAGCTCAGGATGGACTTTTCTTCCCTGAAGAAAATTTTCTTTTGAAGCCATGTATACATTATCATCTGTAAACCTACCACCTGATAATTTTACAAGGCATCTAATAAAACGCATTTAGATTTTAGATTATGAAAAGCTGTGCACGCCCGACCTCAGAGACCTATGTTACTCCCCCTCTGACGCTTCTTTTTCAAAATAAATCCTTAGCTGTTCAATCCGTCTCCACATGGAAACCGCTGCACACAAGATCGGTTGCTCTTGTTCTTATAAGCAGGCCTGTGACAGCAGAAATCCAGCCTGAGGGTTGGTTTAGTCTTGCCTGCCAGCAGTCATGGTGGTTCCTGATGCTGGAGCTGCAGAACAGAGTTTGGACACTCATCCATAAACTCCTTGGCTCTACAGGAAGAGAAGATGTTCCCTGAAAGCTGAAGACTGCTCCTCACAAAGCTCCTGCAGAAGAAGGATGCCTCCACATGCAGGAAGAGAACACCGTAATCTTCACTGAAGACACAGTGCAAAGATTATCAAAGTAAATAAATAACAAACACTGAGCTTGAGGAACTGGGTCAGGCAAAGTAAGAAGAAATTTTATGTAAGTCATGCTGCAGCCTGGAAAATGATCCTGCAAGATCAGCTGCATGGCAGCTGATGCAGAACATGAACTTTATGGGCTATGGAAAAAAAACCCCACACACTTATTTTTATTGACCTCTGTGTTCTTAACAAAAATGTTGTAGAGCATCGCTGTATACCAACAGGTCATTTCCACTGTTGGTTAGGGTTTTTTATTTACAACATTAAATCAGACTCACCATGAGAGCATTGCTGCGTAGAGTCCAGCTGAGGCAGTATTATTGTAGCTGTCAAGAATTAGACAGGTTTTAGAAGCTGGAACCAATTGCCAGTTACAGTGAAAGAGGAACGTCTACACAAATGGCTCAGGATTTCCTGTTGTTGCAGATTGATTTTTGTGATGCAAGTCAAGATTCATTTTTTTCCCCCAGTAATTAAACACACATGAAGTAGCATTCTTTCCAGTCCACAACAATAACTTTCCTGGAGATTGTTTTGACAGCATTTTCAACTGAAATATTTTTCATTAATATAAATAAGTTTGCTTCTCAAAGTCATGAATCCACAATGATATCACAGAAGAACAACCTACTTTCTGAGGAAAGAAAGATGTTATTTTAAGAACAGTCACAATGCAATTCTTTGGAAAATCCTATCTTAATCCATTCCTTTTGCTTTATTTTTATGGTCTTGCTTACAAGCATGACACTGGTGCAAAATGCTTCAGCACAAGCAAAAATATTTTTCAAGATAAGCTTTGTAAGTATGTTACTGTGTTATACAATAAAATGTAAACATGATTGTGATTCAAGTCCACTGATGTTTTTTCCTATATGGCATTACAAAGGTAAACTTCTCAGCCAGTTTATTACAGTTCATCTGTAAAATAATTGCTCCTGATAGAAAAAATGTGCAGTGCCTGGAAGTGGATCATGGCCCCAGTCCAAAGCTTGTTGACGTTAATGAGGATTCTTCCACAGACTTCAATATCTTAGTAAGCAGGAATGTGCTGTCAAGAAATCTGTTTTTCCAAATACCATGATCTAACTACTGGAGATAAACACAACAATTTCAACTGAGAGTTGAAAATACTAGCAGAATAAGCAAAAATATTACCAGGTTATATTATTGCTATTCAAAGGGAACAGAAACTCAGTCCACAACAGCTCTGATGAGTGCTTTTCACTGCAAAGCCTGTGGTCCTCTAAGTCCTGCCAAGCATCTCACTTCTGCTGAAAGCTGTGTGTGCTCTGCATCCCACTGAGCCCAGCCTCCCCTTTGCCTCACATCCTCCTTTCTACTTACACCCCAGAATGAGGTAGCCCCCAGTTTGCCCCATCATTGGTGCATATTTGTGGGCTCATCCAGAAGCCTGTCTGCCCTCTCCCCTCTGCCACTGGGAAGATGAAAGTGGATCATACTAAGCAGATTTAGCCATAAAACAGTGAATGGGCAAGTGGCCACACAGCCCACACTTCAAAGGGCAATACACTTCTCGGGTCTCTGTCCTGGTAGAAATGGTTGTGTGCAATAAACATCAGATAAGTGAAGTCTGAAACAAGCTCTTTGTCTTTTCACTGTTGTTTTTTATTAAATGTGGGATAACATATCTTTTATTACCTCCACTGAAGCAATTCATTTGTACCCACAATGGCTTTGGGTAAAGACCCAACTTCGTTTTCACCTTGACTAAGCCTTTCAACCCCCTTGCCCCCCCCCTTCACTGTTGCTTTTTGTGCCAAATGAATGAATGCTCACTCAAGCTTCAAAGTACATGGCAGTTAAAAAGGACTTGTTTGTTAAGATCTCCCAGCCGTCTGCTGGGGAATTCCTCACAAAAGCAGATCTCCCCTTAGGGATTATTTTGCTACCTTTGAAGATAGTTTGCCAGCATGGCTGCTTTTTGTTTGAAGAGGTATTTTACCCTTGTGAAATGATGGAGCATATTACTTGTCACGGGCAGTTCCGTTAAAAGGGCTTTACAAGCCAAGTATCTTAATCCTTATTTGCCAATATCTAGCTTCCGTGTAGCTCGTTTCACGCAGTCCAGTCTGTGCAAAGAACTTGGAGAAAAGTACCATGAAAGTACCTCACCCTGAAATTTAGGACTAAGCTATTCAAGTCCAGCATCAATTCTGACACTGGCAACCCTGCTCATTGCCTTCAGGCCCTTAACTCTTCTGCTGGAGCGTACAGCAAAAGGGCACAAGTGCTCCTGTCATCATCAAGCTCCCATGTACCCAGTTCCTAAAGCAAGCCTCTCACCATCACACAGGTCTCATCACAAGGGTGTCTCTGCTTTTTCCATTGCAGTGCCGTAAGCAACCAGCTACAGGAAAAGCCTCCAAGCAGCTAGTGTTATACTGAGCAACATCCCTGCTGGTTTGCTCACACAGCATCTCCCATCCCATGGGCCTTCTTGGGGCTCCCTCTTGCAGGCCCTTTGTTTCCCCTGAATGTGTCTGGATGTCTGACTTTGGGATCTGGATTTCATTAGGTGGCTGGGTGCCTAGAAGTCAGCCACTGCAATACCAAAATCCTTCTGGGCTTAGCCCAAAGCAACACACTAATGACACCCAGCAGCTGTAGCTAAGCCAAGAAGGATCCAAGAGTGTCAAATGTGATTGAAGGTCCCAGTCTCCTTTCTAAAGATGTATGCAGCACTTCCCTGAACAAGACACAGATGAATCTCATCTTCTTACCACTGAGCGTGCACGTCTCTTTCTGAATCCAAACTGGGATTTAGGAGTGCTGAGATATTATGAAAATCAAAATGAAAAGTCTGAGTTTGAAAAAGTTCCCAAGCTAACTGCTTTAAAGCTCACAATACGATAGCTGGTGGCCAGGTGAGATAGAAGATGGAGACTGGGGGACAGACCAAGGGATGTCTCTTGGGTGCAGTCAGTGCAGGCAACTCATGTCTCTCTTTGCAAAGTTTGCTTAATGTGCTAGAGCAGATGCATGATCTCTATAACAGTTATCACATTCTTCTCCATAAAAAGAGAGGGGAGGGGAAAAGACACCAAAGATACGCAAACCCCCCCTACTTTAAAAAGATAGATTTGATTGTAAACACATGAGCTTAACATTTATTTTTAAATCAGTAAGTTTAAGAACTTGTTCTGGGCAAGTGCTGTAAAGCAACATAGGAATGGGCTGGATTTTTTAAATTCCTTTGCTAGGATAAGGAACAAGCTGCAGAGAAGAGCTATAACTGGACCAGTGTTCATTAATCATCCATCTAAACCATTGCCCTGGTTGTCTTAGCTTCATTTTTAGAAATTCACCAACCAAACCCAAACATATTTCTAAGGCTAAACTGGAACAAATTGAAGGACTTCTTCCATGAGGTAATCCCGTTGCAGAAGATTGCTCTGTCCTGTACGCAGAGCTATTACCCCAATATTGCCAGGCTGAAGTTTCAGCCCAAATTGTTTGCATATGTTCAACTGGAAAGTTGTAAGAGGAAACGCAGAGATTAGCTGTGCTTGCTGTTACTCGTGGAGCTGTGCAGGTATGTTAGGCTCATTGCAGCACAGCTGAGATACTCGTGTCCAAAAATCTGCACCTCTAAGAAAAGGGTAGAAAGCCCAATCAGACCCACAAGGACAGCAATATATTTACGCTTGAAAAAAACCCATAGGCCTTGGTATAGCAAAGCTGAAAAACTAAGGAACATCAAACCACCCCCCATGTTCATATGCACTATGATGAAAAAAATATATTATGCTATTTTTTATGTTTGTTTGTTATTTTTAATTTTTTTATGTTTTAATTTGTTTAATGTTTTATTATGTTATTTGTAGACGCTATGTTACAGGGGTAAAAGTTCAAAACCAGAGAGAAATATGGAGGTTGAAAAAGCTGGCAATATCCAACATGAAGAAAGTGAAATAGTAGGAAAAAGACCTGCCTTGGCTGTTAGTAATGATTGATGTCTGTTAATTATCGGTTGCATAAAGTGGCAAGACCCCTGGCTGATAAAGCATGCTGGAGAGTGATGTTCACACAATTCCAAGAAACACCAGAAAGCTCACAGATATCCCAGCATCCTGGGAAACTCTCTGGGAAGAAATGCAGTACATCCCAGAAGGAGCTTCTACGCATTCACAAAGTCTAACTGAATGTAAAACATCCAGGCAAAAGACCTCAGAGATGTGAGGAATCCAGTGGAAACATCTGTTTGCTGCACAGGAAGATGAGTTACATAGCCAAGAAAATATTACACTGCCTCAAGAAAGATAAACTAGTAGCATTAATATTCTAGCAATAGGGTTGAACCCTTAGAAATAATAAAAGCTAGCTCTTATTTAGGGGAAGGCATGATTCAATGGTGTATACTGAGACCTGTCCATGAACTTTTCAGAAAACATGGTCTGCAGAAGAGTATTTATCCTTTGTAATAGGCCACATGAGATGGAGACTGCTGCTATCTGGGCACACAGTGAGACTTGCTCAGTGGGTCTCTGTAGGCACATCAGCCCACATCTATGGCACTTGTGATAACAAGGAACACAGTAACAACCTACCACAGGGTCAATATTAGGTATAACTTAAAAGATGTGATCAACGGCTTAAAAATACATGTTTTATGACTACAATTTAAAATATTTATAAGAAGGTAAGAGGCTCTTTAAGAGCAGAACTGGTTTAAATCTTAAAGGGACAAAGATAAAAAAGTCCATAAAGACAGAAGGAGCTTTGGCACCAGACCATACGTATCCATTATCTTAAGAATACCCAGCCTGGCAACACAGCATCTGTGCTGACAGTGGGAAAATAACATCAGTCGCAGCAGCTGCTGAACTCATTAGCATCCAGCCCGTGCCTCTTCTCACAGTAATCCTGAAGACATCCCAGAAAGCAGAGAAATAAGCCCTTTTCTCAGCCTCCCACCCAGTTGACGCCCACAGTTTACAGATACCAAAGCTAAGTAGTTATCTGAGGAGTCACTTACCATCAACCTGGTGAAAAAGCACGCAGCTGCTTAGCACAAGCTTTACCTTTGCTTTCAGGAACAGCCTCTACATTAGTATCTGGTGAAAAGTGTAATTTATATCCTGGGTTGTGTGCCACATCACAGAGAGATAAGAAGCTTTCATTTCACCAGCTCTCCCTTTTTCTACAGTTTATCAGTAAATCCCATTATCCCCGTTCTGTGTAAATAAGTCACCTAAGGAAATGCCTGTGGTAAAGCCTACACATCCAGAGAGGCCACAACACTCACAGGCTTGCCCCTTCTCTCCAAGTCCCATGTACACCTGTCCCAGAGGAGGTCATTGTACATCCAGTCCAGCAATCAGCAGCTGCTTTGCTGGGTTGCCACTTCTCTGGGAAGCTGGTAGAGGCCAGAAGCTCCCAAGCTCCCTGCCCACCCCAGAATAGTGATAGATCAGCCTAAGGAAGGATAAATGAACAACTGCTCCTTGGCATCAGCAAAGTCAGGTCTACCAGTGGGAACAAGAACCAGGCAACCTGCAGGACACCTGTGAGCCACGTTCTGGATAAAGGGGAGGCAAGGATGAGTTTGTTCCATAAGCCAAGTGGTGAAACAGTTTTTTGGGGCCTCTGAAAAGAGCCTGGCCAGGAGGTGCTTACTTCCAGGACTATATCCATGTAGGGAGCTGGCTCCAGCCATGACCACACAGGCAGCACTGACCCAGGACTGGCAATCAAGACCTGGAGCAGGTCTGTTGGCATGCCAGAGCCTCTCACAAGTCAACCCAAAGCAGGTGAGAGACTTGGAAGATGAAGGAGACATTACAGCTCTTGGGCAGAAGCTGCTAGTGGGACTGGAGCACCAGCTGTAGGACAGAAGTGCGTCATGTCAATGGTGCAAGGTGGCCAGAGCAAGCCTGGAAATGTGCCACAGATCTATAATAATGCCACAGAGGACAGCTATGATTCTGGGGAGTCACAGCAGTGGTCAACCATCCCTGCACCAGCAGAAACAGTCCCCAAGCTCTGCAGGTGCAGATTTGCCTATACTAAATGTGGCCACAAATCCTCCCTGCTCCTACAAATAAGCAATCTCCTGAATAGAAGCGAGTCCCTCAGTAATATCTTTCCTAACTGACTACAAATGAGAAACTTTTTACTTACTGGAAAACGTATCTTAAGAGATGTTTGTCCCAGAAGTCAGATTTAAGCAATATGAGGGATTAGAAACAGAGACATTACAGAAGGAACTTTTTTGCTGGAATAACTTTTCCCAAATAAATGTCCATAAAACATACTGGAGTCTGCCAAGCTGAAAGTGCATGACTATAGTGTACCATCCAATATTATATCACTGACACATTGAAAGAGCAGGGAGCATCAGAGGAAACTAGTAAGAAATAAATAAAGCAAGTTCTACTCACACAGTGGCTATTTGAACTCTGGAGCTACTTGCCAAGGGATGACAAAGTTTTCATCTGTCAAAGGGGAAAATGAACAAAGTTGCAGAAGAGAAATCCCTTATTTTGATTAAATATATAGAAACTGTTTCCTGTTCTGTTGGTCTCTGAGTTGAAAACTGGGGGAAAACTACTGGAGAGTATTTAGGAGAGTGACTTTGGCTGCTCATAAAGATGACTGGTGGATCAGCAGCAGCATTCAGCTCAACAATTCTGGTGGTTTTAGGTACTGCCAGAAGTGCTGAGTTAGTAAGTATTATCATTGTACAGGGCTGTATGGAGCAGCTGCAGCTTGCTTGCCCTGTCCTCCCTGAATAATCACACCACGTGCACATTTACCTAGGAGATGGGGAGGATTCATCAGCAAACACACAGAGATAATTTCTGTGTATAGAAACCAAAGAACCTGCTCCAAGTAAACAAGTCAAAACTCATTACTGGACATCACTGTTCCCACTGGTCCCATAGGTGAAGCCCATGTCCATACCAAGCACTTTTTCTGCTCCTGTTGGTGACGCCTCTGTTGTCCTTATCAGAGTAAAACACAGCGAGTCTCTGCTTTTGCTGCCTGCCAAGTCTTGGCTTTCTTGTGGTGTAAAGCTCAATATTCACATACTTTTTGGTAATGGTTTGCACTGCAGTTCTGTTATGTTTCATCAACTGACTTGTAAAAAGCAAATCATCCTCTTAAAAGGCATCCCTGGAAAAGGCATGGCTGTAAGGCTACAACACTGGACCTGCATGGTCCAGTTACAAGGAGCTAGTTAAACGCAGGACCTAGACTGACCCAAGAAACCAGCTGCAGCTGCAGGTATAAAATATTTTCAGCTGGCACAATGCCAATAGCGTCTTTGGGGGGAAAAAGTACAGAAATTACATTACATAGAAAGGAAATATCTATAATAAGATGACAAGAGCTTGCAGGCAATCAACCGATACCTTTTGCTTTTTGAGACAGATGCTGCCACAGAGTAACCCATCCCTTTTTCACTTCCATATCAATCTGACCACAATTCTGAATTATGAAACCCCAGTTCATGATATGGGATATCAACAATCACAATCCTCAAGCTATGGACATTTGGCAAAAAGAAGATTGTAGTTAGTTTAAAAAAGGTTAATGTTATACAGACTCACCAAACTATGAAATACAATTCTTAGTAGCACAATGTGAGGCAGCTCAATGTTGTTTTAATCTTAAAATAACAGAGCATCTAAGGTCTTGTATTTTTTTCAGCACCACAGGGAACATAAGGAGGCTATCTGAACTGTGAGCTAAAATGGAGGGATAGGTGACAAACAACAGTTTTGACAAATCCAAGACTAAATGTTGCCTTTTCTTCCCTCCCCATCAGAATGTGATATTTTGACAGCTGAATGTGTCTTGCTCTCCTGAGGGATGCAAAGATACAGACTGGGACTTGACATCACCAATTGCATCAACAAAAAGCAATAAACAGCTGCACACAAAGTCTGCTGTGGCTATTGCAACTGACATGCTTCTTTACAAATAACAGTGAAACTCACGAAGTATAGCCTAAAATCATAAAGGAAATGGAGGCTGCAGATTTCACTCTGTTGAGATACTCAGTTCCTGATTGCACAGCCTGGTGTGCAAAGTCTGCCCTTGACAGAGCAGCCCGGCGTTCCCTTCTGTCCTGAGGCACTACAATATTCCTATTATCTCCCGAAAAGCTTAATATAGGCTTCATCCCTGCAGAAGCACTCGACCCCCAGCACCCCACAAGCAGAGCTGCGTGCCTTGCCAGTGGCCCAGCGAAGACAGCCCTTCTGAGCCTGGAAGAGAAGTTTTTGTGAAGAAATCTACTCCCTTGGAGAAGAGGAGGAATTTGGAGATAACACCAGCGGAGGATATAAACAATGGACGCCCAGCAGACTCGCACACGCAGAGGGAAATGCCCTTACACAATAGAAAAATGTACAGGCACATTAAAATGCCCACCCAGGTTTGACAACACTGCAGACAGTCTCCTATTCTTTATCCTCTAGAGTCAAATAGAAAACAAAGGCCTATTTTTTTAAGATTAAGACCAGAGACAGTGGGATTATAGGAAAGATTTGACAAAGTGTATAATGGATGGACTCAGCATGCAAATGGGTCTGGGTGCATGCCAAAGATTCAGGTCACAAAAACTACATTGTTTCTTCTTTTTTTCTCCTTTAGAAGTCTTTATAAATAAGTATTGTTGGACATGAGCTTTTTTTTCTTATTATTTTCAGATATTACAATAATTTTTTAAACTTGGGAAGTATTTCAGATTCAACTTTTGCATGACAATCAGAAGTTTGAAATTGAATATGATTCTGATTATAAAAATGAATTAATTAAATATGCATTTCTGCTAGGTGGGGTTAAGAAAGAATAATTCTTGGTATTAAATTTAGTGACACGAGGAGCAGTGAGTTGATTGAGCTTCTAGAAGGCCTTTTGGCATTAGGCACAATGTGCTAAATGTATACACACATCTTCCCTAAGCCTGTGTTAGTAACCTTGGTAGTTCCTGCAATGAGATATACTTAATCTTTCATGACCCCAAAGGTAATGTTTGTATTTACATTAATAATTGTAATTAACTCAGTTATCTTGCTCTGTTCACATCAAGATTGGAATTAACTCAGTTATCTCACTCTGTTCACATCAAGATTGGGATAAGAGGGGTAAAATTGGCTATGAATAATTTGGAAGAAAATTCACAAAGGTCCAGCACTCTGTTGTAGCCAGCAAATTTTTGGTGTGCTCCCTGCAACACTTTGTTTGCTCACAAAAAAAAAATTTGCACTTGCAGGTGGGATTGGAAGGGTAGATTTGTTTGGGAACAAAACGCAAAATAATTTAGGAATCCTTTTTGAAGGCACAAACATACCAGTCCATGGGTAAATGGCAGCAATGTCACTGTAGGTACAGCTCTGCTACTCCTGAGGGACTCCCTGTACCTATTATGGTGCTTCCCCAGCCCAGGCACAGGCCACTCCATTAGCCATATTAGGGAATACTCTGGCTTAAAAAAGGAAAATAAAGAGGAAAACAACCCAAACACAACACCAAAAATTACAATATCCATTCCCTGACCCAGTTCTTGGTGTTAGCCTGAAGTTGCCATGCAGGCAAAGTGGAAGCAGTGCCATGGGGATGGACACTAGCAATTGGAGAGACATGAGTAACTTGTTGTACTACCAAGTACTCTGTTGTGAAATTGCAGATGAAACTGCTTGAAAAACGCTAATGTGTACAAGCTGAGCAAGAAACATGGCATTTCCAAGGGGACATCAATGATGACATCATCCAAGATGGTGTTATCTTTTTGTCTAGAAACAAGCAGGTCCAAGAAGAGCTATAGAGAGGGAAATGATTTTCAACCACAGTTTCTCTCTGAACCCTAAAGCCACAAGGGCTCACCTGGGCTCACAGGGATGTGGTACCACCTGATCTAGCAAAGCCCAGAGTCTGATGCAGCTCTAGAAATAAGGAACACTGAGCAGAGCTTGCAGTCTCTTCTTGTAGTTTTAAGTTTCCTCATTGATCAAGGATGAGAGTGGCTCATGGACATCCTCACAACAGGGACCACGAAACCACCTTGAGACTACTGTAAGGACAGTGGCTCTGAGGTGCTGCATACCCCAAGGGTGCAGGATCCCACTGCACTGCGACCTCATCAGTGTAAGGTGGCAAGGGAGGCACATGGATACTGCACAGAGACTGGATTGCTTCACTTGATGGTTCTGGGGTTTATGGTCATCTTCTTGAGCCCTTCTGCAAACAAGGGCTTAACAATAACTAACAAGAAAAAAAATCCACCTCTTGCCCCCCAGACAGAGCTTTTTCACAGGACAGCTGTGTAGTGGCAGCTCAGGTGTTAAGCAAAGCCTCAAACGCAAGATTCCCAATGAAACTGCAAAGTTGAGCAACTCTGCCATAGCAGCCAAGAGTTCCTGTGGATAACTGCACAGGCTGAGAGCACTGTGCTGGCCTTTCTCTATCCAGCAGACTTGCCAGCTGTTTGATTCAAAGCTTCCTTCGTTCTCCAGGAATCCAGATGAAGATTTTGGCATGATCCCAGCTCAAATCATTTTTTTAAACCCCCTCTGTGCACTTAAAATGACAGGAAAATTAAGACTAGAAAACAACAATCAATTCAGAATTTGATAATAACACTGAAAGCCTAAGAAAGAAAAATAAGATTGGATTTAATTGTGCAACCCATTTGTTAGAAACAATCTGGATAGGAATCTTTTAAGTAGGCCAAGAAGTTTAGGATGGATAAAAGGAATGTATTAGTGAATCCAAACTGTTAAAGCAAATTTCAGAGTGTTTTGCCATTTTTAAATGTTGCATTTTGGCTCTTCAAATATTTCATGATTTTTCAAGAGGTATATTTTATTTTCAAGTTACTGGGAAACTAAATCAGAACTCACTAAGTACATGCATGTGTTCTCCAAATGCCCAGAACTGTAAAACACGGCTACTCTGGAAATTAATAGACACAAGAGCAGTATAAATAACTAGTGATGATAAGACCAGAAAACTGCCATTGGCAGGTCAAAACAAAAGTCCATCTATCCCAGCCCTATTTCATGCAATAGCTTAGGGAAAGAGTATTAAAAATAGTTTTCCTCTTGTATCCTTCTTCTTTTCCAGAAATATGGAGGTGGCATTCCAAGGAGCTGGCATCCACAATAAGGCATCTATCAGCTACCACTGGGGTTGTCTTTTGCCATATGGGTGTTTCAAGATGACAAAATGTCTAGAGTTGACACACTCTTTGCATCCTAGCTTCCATAGTTTGGGTTTCAGAATGTTTCCCACTCCATCCCAGAAGAGCCAGACTCCTGTCAGTCACCACAGACTCCAGAAACTGAGTAAACAGACTTCACTTGCTTTTGAAAATCTTGGCTTCACCAAAATGAATGAGACTCATCTTTTATCAGCGCACACAAGCCCATGCATCCCCTTGCTTTCCCTGGCACAGGATTTATTCAATATTTGAACAGACCAGGACAATGAGCTAGCCAATATCTTTTATGAAAGCTCTCACTTATGTAAATGCCCCAACGTACTCTCAATTATGTAAACTATTTTTGGTAAATGCCAGTTTAAAAATTGTGAAAAATAAATCACATAGCAATTATTATTATTCACAAAATAATAATTCTTTTAAATTAAACAATGCTGAACCCTGGGGCTTAAAGGAAAAGGTCAAAGAAAGGCTTTGGTGCATTAACAAAGCCACTGTGAACTCTTGGAAAGTCATCAAGTTTCCCAACAGTTTTGTCCAGGATCTGGGACTAAACTGCAGCTGTAAAACTGCAGATGTGTGCTATCAGGGAGCAAAGTGCATCTCATGGGGACACCTCTCCAGAGCTGGGCCTTTGAATTTTCTCCAACCAGTTCTCCTGTGTATACTGCCCTCCTTCTTTAAACCTTTTCCCTAGTGGTGTGATAGGACGATGTCCCTGTTCCACTCAATCCTTCTTTGCAGGGATATACCCAAATTGTATAATCCTGGCACTTGTATAATAGCTGCATCGTACGGGTAAGGGTGACACACTTGGCCTAGAGTGCATTAATGCAGGCTAGATAAAAGAATTCTTATCACTGGGGACTAATGACAGCCCAGGGTGGAGGGGAATAAAGGACACAGTCAACAGAGTGACAGGGACCAGAAAGAGCACCATACAGAGCTCTGGTACCCAAGGAAGATGGGGAGTGTCCACGCCACTGGCATTGTCCCTTCTTGGTGTCAAGGGAAGCACACTTGACAAAACAAGAATAGCACTCTGCAGAAATGTGGCTTTTCAGAAACACAGAATGTTTCCTTGGGCAGTTTTCTTTCTTCTTCTTTTTCTTTTTTTAAACCCCTCCAAAACCATCAAATCGTGTTCTAAATTTTGGAACACTTCAAGTTGTCTTTAGAAAATCCTATATAAAGTTATCCTTTGATGAATTAGTCAACATTCTTTATTCCCTGGTGACATATCCCATCTTTGGGTCTGGCCATAAAGTCTGTTGTTTTCAGACCCAACTCAACAGGATATCTATGGGATAACTAAAAGAACCTGAGTGAGCAGAATTTAAGTCCACATGCTTCAAGTTCAAGACTCAGGCTCTCTTATTTCTAATTTTTTTTTAAAGTTACAATTGGTTTCATATCACAGCTTCACAGAAAAAAAAAACAGCTGCAGAAATGTAGCAAAGTATTTCCCCATTCCTATGGATTGTATATTTAAAAATGCCTTGGTGTATACCTCTGTTTTAAGGGAGGGTGAAACTGTGAAGTTCTAGAATCGTAGAATCATTGAGGTTGGAAAAGACTTTGTAAGATCTACACCTTTTTTTTTTTAATACTTCCAGAGACAGAGACTCCACCACTTCGCTGGGCAGCCTGTTCCAATGCTTCACCACTCTTTCAGTAAAGATGTTTTCCCAATACCAGCTCTAAACCTCCCCTGGAGCAACTAGAGTTGCTAGAAGCAGAACATCTGACATCTGCTATGACCGCTTGGGAAATCTCATTGACCACGCAGACTGATTTTAAGGAAACTTTCCAGTATTGAATAATTTGGTGTGTACTGAGTGAGATTCTTTTCTGGCAGAGTTTATGACACCTGGAAGTCAGGAGACTGGAAAAGAAACATCAGGAATCAATACCCTGAAAAATGATCAAAGCAGAGGGCTGGCCACGCACAGGGCAGGTGTGGATTACAAAATCACCACTGCCAGGGGGCTCCTTCTGCCCCAGGCTTCGCTAATAAGCGTTGCCTTCCTCTCTCTTAACCATAGCAATCCCCACATCACAGGGATTGCTCTTATCCTTGGTACAGAGCAGCAGTCAGGTTAGCAACTCCGTGTTGCTGGTAAGAGACATCTCACAACCTCTAGTGTGGAGCCTGTGCAATATGAAATGAAAACCTGCAGCATGGCTTGTTAATTCCCTTCTGTAGTCCACACATCATCAGCAGAGAGGAACAGACTGTACCACTACTCAAGCATGGACTGGACAGCACAACTCAGGCTTTTGCTGGCCTCAACAAGCAATCTTATGGAAAAAAAATGGAAATAAGTTGTCCAATACCAGCGCCAACAACTCAAGTCCTCCCCCATTTAGAACTCCTCCCAGCAGCAAGGTTTGGGTTGGATTTCTATACAGCTACAGTATTTGCTGTCTACTTGGAGAATCATAAAATAAAAAAATACTTAAATAAAAATAAAAACGTCAGTGGGACATGATGGATCAGTGAAATTAAGCTTAGTGGAACTGAGATGCATTTGCAAAGCTTTGCTCTGGTACCTGTGTCAGGTTTACACAACCCCACTCCTAGACAGTCTGGTCACTTAGCTGAGATTAAAGCAGGGCAAGAAACACACGCAGATAGGGAGGTTTAAGCTTTCTTTAAAGAAATTTAGCCATAGAAAATACAGCAGTGCTATGCCTATCTCCAGAGTTCTGGCCTCCAGCTCCAAACCAGTTTTTGATCTAGAGGAAACAAGTGTTCCCACAGCACAACCACCCATTAAAGATTTCAGGCAAAACATGCAAGCCATTAGTATGCATGAGAGACCTTTTATTTCTTTGTTGTTGTTCAACAGAGAGTACTTCGGAAATTCTGGAACTGAGTTTTAAAGGTGGATAAACAAGGGATAACTGCAGCCAAATGAACCTTGACAAATGTTGTTCCCCAGCACTATAAGATGTAAAGAGATTACATACCCACTTACAGGAAAACACAGGTTTGCTATTACACTTCAGAAGGCATCTCCATTAATAATTTCAAGTATTTGGAAAAGTTCATGCACTCTGGCTAGACAATTGTTAAAGAATCTTTGATTAGGTAAAGATTTAACTTTTTCCTGAGCCAAGTATATACATTTGACAAAATTACACACACCTGGTTCCATACCAAAATTGTATGTATTTTTGGGAAATACGCCCCAAGATGTTCCTGCTAGAAACTCTGCTCAGAAAAAAAAAGACAGAAACATAGAAGAGAAATGGTACGTTATTTGAGGGAAGAAAATAAAAGTTTCCATGAAGAGGACAAAGCATGGCTCTGTCCCAACAGAGAAGGTCATAGGGCAACAGGTGGAATGAAAGCCTCCAGCAAAAAAACCTCTTCAGACATTTCTTCAGACAGGTTTAAATCATGCTGCTTTCCATAACGCTGGCCTTTGACTCCTGCTATCGCCTGCCCTGGGGCACTTGGCCACACAAGATTTCTGAGGCCAGGTTATGAGGCTTCTAAAGCATCTTGCCAAACAGGGAGCATGGCAGCCAGGCTTCACAGCAGGGCTGAATAACTGGATGGATAAAAACTGTGATTAAGCAAAATTCACATCAAAAAGGCAACACAGATTGAGCCGTGCCAGAACAGTCTTGTGGAAGATTACAATTTAAATAAGGAATGGAGCTAATTAGGCTTTTGGAGAATAATTATGGATCATATGACTCAGTGAAGAGTGACATGCTTGTCAAATGTAGCTGGGATTTATTTAATCTTTTATGATTAAATCCCGTTTATAATTGTAAGCTTTGCAGTGACTCCCTTAACACCAAAGCACAAATTAAACACTCTAAATGGAGTTTAATTACACTCTGGTGGCTGTTCCCACTCCTGCTAAATGCTGATAAAAGCTGTTGGTGTAAATACTACTGCTAAATCATAACCAAAGCCAAGCATCTTATTAGTAGCAATTATTGATTTATTGGTATTTTGATCTATTTTCATTTCCTTGAGTATGAGAAGTCAAAAAAATCTGCAGCAGTGAGTATGCTGCATCCCCAGCTCTCTTCTGAAAGCAGACTGAAACCTCCACACCAATACTACCAAACACACTGCCCTACAGTAAATCAATTGGAAAGAGAGACTAAAACTCTGTATGAGGTCAAACACGCTGTGCTGTCCCACCATACAAGTTAAAAAATTGATCTGAATTTCATCCTGGGCCTTTTTCTCAGCGTCATGTAAAACCTTGAGGAACTAGTTAAACTTTGGGGCGCAATGGTATTCATTTACCATCCCTGAGAAACACCAAATGATCACAGCACGTGTGATAGCTGAGGTCTTTCCTAGAGCTTTGAACTCCCTAGAGGTCAGTAATCAAATGCCAATCTCATCCTCAACTAAAGAAGGAAAAAATTCCACCGTTGTTCCTGATAAGCCAACCATAGTACTGTCGCCTAATTGCAAGTGTGCTGAATGTATATGGGTTTTATTTTTGATTTACGTGTGCAACTGCTTTCCTAACCAAACTGTCAAAACTTAAGATAATTATCTCAGAAAATACTGGATCAATTAAGTCGTAGACCAAAGACCGCCCACAGGCGAGAAAAGTATGTAAGAAAACATCTTACAGGCATTCCTGCTGGCTTTGGGTGAGCACAGAACAAGCTGTATTCCTCACTGTAGTGTCATCTTACAAAGCATCATCAGCATTAGAGGCTAAAAATGGCTTTAAATATGTAATCTGAATTTGGATGAGAACCAACATCCAAGAGACCACTAGTGTGTGAGGATTTGCCTCCCATAGGAAAACCATTAGCAGACTGTGCAATGGACATAATTTTATCCAAAAATGGAAAGACTAAAATCATTCACATAAGGCAAAATTTAAAAAAACCAGCACGTGACAGGAGGATTATGGGTCTATTTGTAGCCTCAATTAATTGTGTGGTATTAGCAAGCCCTTCGGGTAACAATACAACAGCTGAAAGTTGAAGTTGTGGCTTCCAGTGTGACCAAAAACCTCACAAAAAGAGTTTTTAGCCAGTATTGTCTAACATTTTCAGCACAGGGAGTCCACTTTGGTTTTCAGTTTGTATGCTCATCTAATCTAAATTCACTAATGACTATTTCATTTCCTATGACTGTGTTTAAAGCCACGAAATTCATGCTCACACAAAAATCCTCTAGTTAAGAATTTAACTCTGTATTAATTCAGTGTTAGAAGGAAATGATCAGACTCTTGGTTATTCCTAAGGAGAAGATGTCCTGGCTTGCTTGGGACATGACTATATTTCCTATTACACGTCTGTCAGGTAGTAATTTACCACAACAAAACCAAAAGCAGGTGTTACAAAACACCTGCTAGACTTCCACCACAAATAAATAATCTAATAGCACACCTTTTAAACCTATATTCAAATTATCATGCAAGCTGTACAAATACTGGGTCTCCACTTTAACAAGAGATGCAATTCCATAGAAACCCATATTGCTAACTTGGAGAGAATATGGTTGCATTATTAACACTTAAACCACACACAATGCATTAGACGTGTACTAGTTCAAAACTCTTAGCATCATTTTCTTTACAGACTGGGACAGTGCTTGGCTGGCTGGAGACGTCCTGTGGATGTGCATGATGCAATTAGAGAAACAGATTTTCTCCCCCATTTCTAGGCATGACATCTAACGGAAACAGGAAATTAGGCTAAACATCTCTTCACTTTAAAATACTTAGAAATGACATAACTTCAAACCATGATTTTAGAGTTGATAGTCTAAGCTTCCTTATCAATCAAAGATGAAAAATTGTGCTTAAGAGGCACATTCAAAAGGGTTCAAGGATGCTAGTTTTGTGCACAATTTTTTCATTACTCTTAATGAGTTTAAAATTTTGATGTTTAATCACGTTTACCTTTCTACAGTTTGGGTAGTTTTTTCTTTAATAACTAATATTTTTGTAGCAGTATTGAAAAGAGAGGATATAAAACACACACTTCAATATTATATATTTTATCAGCACTATAAGCAATCATGTAGAAACTTGTGTTAAGACTGGTAAAACACAAACTGCAGTCTGATGACTGCAGAAGAACTTTTCACATCTTGTAAAGATGAGGCTAAAAGTTTCTTGTAATTTCTGCAACCTGGTTGATGATCTCTTTCTAATTTGATACCCTAATATTTTTCACAGTGTGGATATAAATAAATAGAAACTTTTAACAGAACTCCTACATTCCCTGTCACAGCCAAGCAACCAAGCTCCTCTCTCCCTGATGGTGTGGACTCCAGACCTAGAGGGTCTGAAAATGGAAAAACATGTTCTGTGTTTGTGCTCTATGAGAAGGGGAGAGCAGTCAGCTCTGAAAAATCTTAATTCAGTGAATTGTGACTTTGACAAAACACATTCCTGCAGTTTTGTGTTGTCTGGAGCAGAATTCTCCTTTAGTCAGATCTTAAGTGGTTCCCTGCAAATTTATTCAATATCTCATTTTTTCTTGATAAAAGCTTGCAGTTTGGGAAATCTCTTCCTGAGCACAAAACTTTGGAAACATTTCTTCTCTGCTGGCCAGTTATTTTAAGTACCAAAAAGAGAAGCCAGGCACTCTTGAAAGGTAATTATCTCCTGCTGGGCATCTGCCATTAGCACAGAAATTACACCACCAGGCTTTCAGCATTACCTGGAGGCTCCTATGGAAACAAAATCATCAACAACAACAAAAAAGTAATATATTCCTTCCCTCTGTTATTTAAAATACATTTAAACAGTATGAAGTACTGGCATTTATTTTAACTTCTTTTTTTTTTTTGCAGTTTGTTACACATAGCTATGCCTTTTCTTTGGAGAGGATCTCAGAAGTACAGGGAAATGGTGGCAGCCGAAAAATAATATGATTATCATCCATCTGTGGGTCATGCTGGTTTCCCAGAGGATGCGGAAATCTCATTAAGCTGTGTAACGAAAGACAGTGTACATGGATATTTGTGGCATCCCCAACTGCGGGGCAATTCACACTGAGCCGCAGATGCACAGCTAGACCGTGAGTATGGAAAACAGCTTAATGCCATCAGTGAGCAGTATGGTTTAGCGCTTTAGGATACGTATCATTTCAAGACCATGACACTTTTAAATGCAAGCAGAGCCATGAAGCCAACTCTAGCTCACAGCTTGTCTCACATTTACTCAATTAAATGGTCATTAGGATTTCAAAAGCCACAGCAGATGAGCCAAACCATTCCCACGAGGCTATGGGCCATTTACAAGAAACGCACGTTAGGGTCATTTTGAGGAATAAATCATAAGCTAAACAGAGAAAACGTGAGTCATGAGTTTTACTGAGAAAACCACCACCTTCATAGAGCCCAGCTGAGGCACCTGGCTGGCAGAAGGAGAAGGCGGTTTTAAAGCAGTCCCACATACCACAAGTTACTATGACCATGGAAATTTGACACACCATGTGGAGACAAGGCATTTGACTCCTCATTGTCCTGGATTTTATGAAAAAGTAATCCAAAATGTAAGCAATGCAAACAGGCAGATCTGTGGCTTGGCAGATGGGAGCAAATGGAAAAGGTCCCCTTGATCTGCAAGTATTTGTCTCTCCAAAATAAATGCACGACTGTTCTTCAATTATACAGCATTGTTAAAAACTGCCAATAATACAGGTGTTAAATCTGTTAAAAAAACGCATCCCAAAACGTATCTTTTTTTAAGTGCACAGTCTGTTATTTACTAAGTGTTTACTGAAACTGCTGATGTGAATTAAGTGCAAGGTCCCAACCACAGCACACTCCTGGGGCTGAGTGAACGAAGACGGGCAAAGTCAGCCAAAGGAAAAAAAGAGAACAAAACC